>SJYT01063224.1:64987-83125 GCA_006410635.1 Cephalophus harveyi | reverse complement strand
TCCTCTTCACTTTCTGCCATAAGGGTGGTGTCATCTGCATATCTGAGGTTATTGATACCTCTCCCAGCAATCTTGATTCTAGCCTGTGCTTCTTCCAGCCCAGCGTTTCTCATGAGTTACTCTGCATAGAAGTATCCACCTGCCATTCAGGTGACCTGGGTTCAGTCCTTGGGTGAGGAAGATCCCCTGAAGAAGGAAATGGCAACTCCAGTATCAGAAACTGAAGGCTCTGTCTGTATTTCCAGAAGCTGCTTCAAGGGGCCCTCGCCTGTAAGTCTTCATGTTAACTACCCCTCAGACGTATTAATACCCTTTCCATCTCTCATCAGAGTAGTTCTTTGAGTTAGGAGGTGGAGAGTGGAGCATCATCTAAAGAAAGTGCCTTGCAAATGTTGACTTGTGCCTTTTCTTGTTTTTAAAACAAAGATTGAAAATAACTGAGAACAGAGACTTCTCTGGTGGCCCAGTGGCTAAGACTCTGCACTCCTAATGCAGGAGGCCTGGGTTTGATCCCTGGTCAGGAAACTAGATCCCATATGTCAATTAAGAGTTTGCATGCCACAGTGAAGATCTGGCATGCTACAACTAAGACCTGGCTCAGCCAAATAAATAAAAAAATATATTTTTTAGAAAAAGAAAGAAAATAACAGATTAGAAAATGAATAACAAAGTGATCTCAAGGAAGCTAGAAGGAAGGAATGAATAAATTCTAGTAAGTGAATGAACTCTGTAACAGGAAAATAAGATTTATTTGAAACAATTCAAGAAATGGTTCTTTTGAATGTGGGAAAAGGGCAAAACTTGAAAAAAAAAAAAGGTCAAGAAAATACAAGTACTCAACCTTAGGCCTGAGATAGATATAAATACAAAGAAACTTTTTAATTCTTAGTGAAGGGTGGAGCAGATGTTCAGAGACAATTGTGGAAAGAAACCAAGAAGGCAAAGAAAGGGAGTGGAAGGAAGAAGAAGCCAGGCCCAGGGTCTCCCATACTGGCTCCCCTGCTCTAAAAATCTTCCAATTTTCCATCTGATGCTTTACTTTCTTTTTTTGCCTCATCTGTTTTGAAGCTGATTTCTACTACTTACAATTAAGAGATCATTCCTAATAATAGCATAACTAAATAGAACATTACTAAAATAGCAATTACAAAGTAGTTTGTGTAGCATGATTCTGTTTCTGTTAAGTAAAATATGTGTAAATATCTATCAAACGGAGCTGGGGGAAATACATACTCTCAAAATGGTAACAGTGGGTACTTGGAGAAGGGGATTATGGGTGCATTTTCTTTTCTGCTTTTTGTTTCTATAATTAATGACATTTGGGCTGCTCCTTTTCCACCTTCAGTAGCAGATTAGTATGATATATGATAGAGTATGGTATAGTATGATTAGTATTGAGAAGGAAATGGCAGCCCACTCCAGTCTTCTTGCCTGGAGAATTCCATGGAAAGAGGAGACTGGTGGGCTACAGTCCATAGGGCCGCAAAGAGTAGGACATGACTGAGCTGGAGATTAGCTAGATATCAGTGATCTCCTTGGGAGTTTAGACTCCGGCCCTTGAGGAAGGGGATGTAGGGCAATGATGTTTCAACAGCAGGAGGACAGTGTGACTCCAGAAAGAATCAAAGTGAGGTTGGACAGAGACCAGTAGGTGATGTTAATGGACAAGAGGTTAAGGGGCAAGAGGGAGAAACTGCACAGGTGATTTCAATGTTCACTGAGAAATCTCGAGAGAATAGAGTCTTATTGCCAAGAAAAAAGTGATTGCCGCAGCAGCTGTTGTAATCAGGAATCATTTGGTTGCAAGGAACAGGAATTCCTTTATGCTTAAGCGTTACAAAGAAGGTTTCGTAAAAGGATATAGGGACATCTCGTTGAAGTCTTGTGCACTAATACAGCCTGCTATTCTCTCCATGTCTGTCCGTCTGTCTGTCTCTTGGCCTGTTGGCCTCTCCTCACTTCCCTCTGCTCTTCCATCCCTCATAAGCAGATGTCTCTGCAAGCTTTAAAACCACCCCATGCAGAAACCAGAATGAGCCAGCCTCTCCCACCCTGAGCACATTCCATTGTGTTGCTGTTTTCTGGTTTTGTTTTTTGCTGCTCCGTGAGTTCACTGATGGTAGGAATTAACTTTTTTCCTTTCTCTTTTGTTCATCACCAGGAAGCTGCTTAACTGATAAACATTAGTTTTGAATAACAAATATGATGGTGTGCATGGAAATATTTTATAAATGAAGTGCCACATAATTGTAAGATATTCTGTTGTGTTCATTCAAGATAGCCTTTATTGTGCTCTTCCTATAGGCCTGTTTCTAGTAGAATGTTTGGGCCCACCAGTAGCAGAACTTAAATTAATTTTACGCACTGATTGCCTGAGAAATGTGAAAGTGCCTATACCATACCTGGCACACAAAAGAAGTGAAAGTGTTCGCTCAGCTGTGTCTGGCTTTTTGCAACTCCATGGACTGTAGCCTGCCAGGCTCCTCTGTCCATAGGATTCTCCAGGCAAGAATGCTGGAGTGGGCAAGCCATTCTCTTCTCCAGAGGATCTTCCCAACCCAGGGGCGAACAGGATCTCCTGCATTGCAGGCATATTCTTTACCATCTGAGCCACTGGGGAAGTCCTGATAGTAGCCTCTTGCGTTCTTAGTCACTTCAGTCGTGTCTGACTCTTGGTGACCCTATGGACGGTAGCCCGCCAGGCTCCTCTGTCCATGGAATTCTTCAGGCAAGAATACTGAAATGGGTTGCCATTTCTTCCTCCAGGGGATCCTCCCAACCCAGGGATCAAACCCACATCTCCAGCATCTCCTGCACTGGCAGGCAGATTCTTTACCATGGCACCTAGGAAGCCGGGAATTAGGTTAGGTGAGAATAAATCCCCATTTAAATAGCTATTCCACTACAGTCTTACTCACTGGCTTAAATTTAATTAAAAATTTTTTTGGCTGTGCTGCACAACCAAACAACAGCTGGGATATTAGTTCCCCGACCAGGGATCAAACCTGTGCCCCCGACAGTGGAAGCATGGTCTTAACCACTGGACTGCCAGGAAACCCCCTCGGTGGCTTTTAAGAACATTTTCTGCTGAGCTAGACCTGTCCTGGCTATCACCTCTTACCTCTCAGGCCCTATTTTCCATCATTTTTTTTTCCAGTGGGTGATTAATTGAACAAATATTTGTTCAGTAGTAGTATATCCCACGGAGAAGGCAATGGCACCCCACTCCAGTACTCTTGCCTGGAAAATCCCATGGACAGAGGAGCCTGATGGGCTGCAATCCATGGGGTCACTAAGAGTCGGACAGGACTGAGTGACGTCACTTTCACTTTTCACTTTAATGCATTGGAGAAGGAAATGGCAACCCACTCCAGTGTTCTTGCCTGGAGAATCCCAGGGACGGGGGAGCCTGGTGGGCTGCCGTCTATGGGGTCGCACAGAGTCGGACACGACTGAAGCGACTTAGCAGCAGCAGCAGCAGTATATCCCAAGTTTCTGGGTTTGCTTGTTTGGAGATGATTAAACCAGTGCTTTCAGGGAGCTCAGAATGTAGATGAAAGACAGACAGGCAACAGTAAAACCTGTTTCAGTTCAGCTGTGCCAGGTATGGACACTCATGTCCAATCACTTCTCCTTTGCTTTTCTCTGGTTGAGAGTTTGGAACATTGAATGAATCACCCACGGTCTCCTGCAGACAGGAGTGACCACTTCCTGGCTAGACTTGTGGCTGATGAAACGTAAGCAGAAATGAAGCCTCCTCATTGGCCATCCCCCTGCCTCGGATGAGTGTGGGGCCTGAGGTATGGCAGTGATCTTTAGGGCTGGTGGAGAGGGAGAGCGAGCATTCTCTCTCTCTCTTTTAGAAAGTAGTTTTTTTTTTTTTTTTAATTATTTTTAATTAAAGGATAATTGCTTTACAATTACAATATTGTGTTGTCTTCTGCCATATATCAACATGAAGCAGCATGTGTGTGTTAGTCGCTCAATCGTGTCTGACTCTTTGTGACCCGATGGACTGTAGCCCACCAGGCTCCTCTGTCCATGGGATTCTCCAGGCAAAAATACTGGAGTGGGTTACCATTCCTTTTTCCAGGGGATCTTCCCAACCCAGGGATCAAACCTGGGTCTCCCACATTGCGGGCAGATTCTTTACCGCTGAGCCGCCAGGGACCACTATCAGCCATAGGTATACATATGTCCTCTCCCTCCCACTGCCACCCCATCCCGCCCATCTAGGGTGTCACATACACTCCCATTTGTAAACTAGATAGCCAGTGGGAATTTGCTGTATGGCTCAGGGATCTCTCTCTCTTTCTTTTTAAAAAGGTACTTATTTATTTGGCTTCATCTGGTCTCGGTTGTGGAATACAGACTTAAGGCAGTGTGGACTCTCTAGCTGTGGCATGCTGGCTCTGTAGTTTTGGCTTCAAGGCTTAGTTTGCCCCAGGGCATGTGGAATCTTAGTTCTCTAATTAAGATCAAACTGATGCCCCCTGCATTGGAAGATGGATTCTTAACCCCTGGACTGCCAGGGAAGTGCTGAGAGCTTGGTCTTCTGATGGCACACAGCAGCCCTGGACTGCTAGTGCTCATGTGTTGTTTGGTGAAACAGATCAACTCCTTGCTATCTAAGCCATTGTTTGTTGATGTCTGGGAGCTCACAGGCCAGGGCAATCCCAGTGCACAGATCCACTTTCTCACCAGAGTTTGATTCCAGCTATCTCCCAACACGGAGCGAGTTTGGACTGTCCACTTTAACAGAGATCCTTCCAGATGGACTGGATGGACTTAGCGTAAATGAAGTGAGATGTCTGGAACTTAGACTCCTCACTCCTCTGGACCATTCAGAGTCCCCCAAAGACACCACCCGCGTGTATTTGCATGCATTCTCTGTTTCACTTGGAACTTACTTATTTTATCTTGATCCGAAAAAATAATCCTCTCTCTACCCTCCACGTCCCACTGTGAACATTAAATTCAACCCAAGGCTTTTTCTAATCCAACACCCCCACCCCCAGGAATAAGTCCTTACTGCTTAATTCTGTTTTCTTGCCCCTGATCCACATTTCTGGGCAAGTGTCACACTTTGCCTCTTACCAGTTAGTTCTGTGACTCAGGTAAAAGTAAAGCCACCAGACCAGCATCAGGGAGCTAGTTCATTGGGACATGTGCCTCATGACTAGTAAAGGGCTTCTTCCAGAAGAGGGCGACAGGACTTCCTTGATGGTTTCGGGGTTAAAACTCTGCCTTGCAATGTGGGGGACGTGGGTTCAATCCCGGGTCAGGGAGCTATGATCCCATGTGCTACGGGGCAACTAAGCCCTCACTTACTAAAACAAAAAATCTCTCATGACTCAATAGAGATTCCGATTGCAGAAACTAAGACCCAAGGGTATATGCAGATCAGGAAGCAACAGTTAGAACTGGACATGGAACAACAGACTTGTTCCAAATAAGAAAAGGAGTATGTCAAAGGTGTATATTGTCACCCTGCTTATTTAACATATATGCAGAGTACATCAATGGCATCCCACTCCAGTACTCTTGCCTGGAAACTCCCATGGATGGAGGAGCCTGGTAGGCTCCAGTCCATGGGGTCGCTGAGTCAGACACGACTGAGCGACTTCACTTTCACTTTTCACTTTCATGCATTGGAGAAGGAAATGGCAACCCACTCCAGTGTTCTTGCCTGGAGAATCCCAGGGACGGGGGAGCCTGGTGGGCTGCCATCTATGGGGTCGCACAGAGTCGGACACAACTGAAGCGACTTAGCAGTAGCAGCAGCAGTAACAGCAGAGTACATCAGGAGAAATGCTGGACTGGAAGAAGCACAAGCTAGAATCAAGATTGCTGGGAGAAATATCAATAATCTCAGATATGCAGATGACACCACCTCACCAACTCAATGGACGTGAGTCTGAGTGAACTCCGGGAGTTGGTGATGGACAGGGAGGCCTGGTGTGCTGCAACTCATGGGAGTCGCAAAGAGTTGGACAGAACTGAGTGACTGAACTGAACTGAACTGAAGACCCAAGGCAGCCAAATAAATAAATTCTGAAGAGGACGAAGAGGCCTGGAAGAGGAAACACAGGACCAGAGCAGATGAGATGGGAATGGTATAGAGGACCGAGAAAAAGCAAGGACCTGTGGCTAGTGAACTGTCTCCCAAGTGGTGGTCTGGTGGCTTTACTTTTACTACCTGGGTCACAGAGCTAACTGACAAGAAGAGATGGGATGTTTTATAGCTAAGTGAAGAAAGACCAATCAGGCAGCTATGGCAATAACCTACACCAGAGATAACTGGGAACTTGGACCAGGGCAGGAACAAAGAGATGGGAGAAGTGATAGAGATGAGAGATGTTTCAGGAACAGAGCCAGTAACAGAGGGTCAATAGGTGTTCAAGTGAGTAGTGAAGAAATTTAAGAGAACACAAGAAATGTTTCAGTGATAGACTGAAAAAGACAGAGATGTTTCATAAATATAACCAATAGAACCTAGAGAGAACCAACAGGGCGTGGGATCAGTCAGATTAAATACAGCAGTTCTTGTTGTCAAATGTTGTGATCAGCCACGGAGAAGCCAAATGGATAGAAATTGAGTGAGGAGATCACGGGACCCAGAAGAGACTCTTTTCTCTAATAGTGGAGGTTTAAGCTAAATAAGGGGCTTCTCGGGTGGCTCAGTGGGTAAAGAATACTCCTGTGACACAAGAAACAGGGGTTCCATCTCTGGGTTGGGAAGATCCTCTGGAGGAGGGCATGGCAACCCACTCCAGCATTCTTGCCTGGAGAATCCTGTGGACCTAGGAGTCTGGCGGGCTGCAGTCCATGGGGTCGCAGAGAGTCTGACACGACTGAAGCGACTTAGCATGCATGCATGCAAGCTAAATAAAAGTATTATGAAGAGGGAATTCCCTGGTGGCTTAGTGGCAATCAGCCCGCCAGTGCAGGAGACAATGGAGTTCAACCCCTGGTCCAGGAAGATCCCACATTTCTGTGAAGCAACGAAGCCCTGTGGGCCACAACTACTGAGCCTGTGCTCTGGAGCCCACGAGGCACAACTACTGAAGCCTGTGTCCCCTGGAGCCTATGCTCTGCAACCAAGAGACGCCACCACAATGGAAAAACCATGCACCAACTAGAGAAAAGCCCATACATCCCGCACTCATATGACTGGTAGATAAGAGTGGGGCCAGGAATACATGGAGCCTTGTTTCCAGGAAGTATGATAAGCAAAGAGATCTGTGTGCACACTTAAGTGGTAGATGGGTGTTAAAGGTTGAAGAAACATTTTTTGAAGGATGGGGGAGTTGAGCTTGTCCAGAAGGGAAAGTGAGGGAGAGGGGGAAACCTTTGGAATGAGAGGGACAGGAGAATAATCATCCCTTCCATTTGTAGAGAATTTTACAATTTTATTCAGTGCTTTGCATTTTAGAAACTCATATGGTACAGATAAAAATGGCATCACAATCTACTTGACCCTCAGAAAGATCAAGGGACTTTAGTCAACAGGAGAGAACAAGGGTATGAGCTCAGGACACCTGAAACTACTTCAGCTTTTGTTTTTTTTCTGTTTTTATTCTTGACCAGAAAGCAAATAACGAGGAGAAAAATGATTTTAGAAGTACTAGTGAGTGAGAAGGAAATGGCCACCCACTCCAGTGTTCTTGCCTGGAGAATCCCAGGGACAGGGGAACCTGGTGGGCTGCCGTCTCTGGGGTCGCACAGAGTCGGACACGACTGAAGCGACTTAGCAGTGAGTAACCAGGAATTTTTTTTTTGTGGAGAAACACATTCATTACCTAATTTAACCACTGAGGTATGAGGTTGATCGTTATCAGCATTCTTCTCATTACATTGATGAGTATACTGAGGGTCAGACCAAGGGGCTTCCATAAGGCTACATAGCTAAGAAATAGTCCAGAAGACCCTCAAACCCTTGTCTCCCGACTCCTTGTCCAGGGCTCTCTGTGCTGAGCCTTCTCATTGACAATGCAATTTCCTCTTGCACTTATGGACAAGAAAGCCTGCATGGAGATCAGCAGTGCTTCTCCCCATGTTTTTGATTCTTCTGTCCTTGGGACACTGGAATAGTGTTCATCTTCATCCCCTTGAATAGCCATGACCATGTGACTTGTTTTAAACAGCGTGGTGTGAATGAGTGTGTAGTTCTCTCTACACTGGCAACCTTGCAAAAGAGAGGATGGTAAGATGGAAGCTGCCTGAACGTGGCTATAACTGTCTAGAGAATTCTCTAAAATTCTAGAATTGTCTAAATAATTGCTTGAACTCAAAGCTGACATAGAATGATTGAGAAATAAACTCAAGTGCCTGATATCTGGGGATTTTTTACAGCTGCACAGGGCTTCCCAGATGGTGCTGGTGATAAAGAACCTGCCTGCCAATGCAGGAGATGTAAGAAATGCTGGTTCAGTCCCTAGGTGGGGAAGATCCCCTGGAGGAGGGCATGGCGACCTACTCTAGTATACCTGCCTGGAGAATCCCATGGACAGAGGAGCCTGGTGGGCTGCAATCCACGGGGTCACCAATAGGCAAACTGAAGTGACTTACGACTACTACCACCACCGCAGCAGCATGATCTCATCTGTACAGTTGAAGACCAACAAAAATCCTCCCCGTAGAGAAAGAATGCCCTGGTGTCTCATAGATAACCCTATCCCAAAGAGGCAAGCATCTTCCCGGGATAACTAAGAAATTAAATATCCCCCTCGTAGTTAAAATGCCATCAGAACTTTTATAAAAGAGGCTATATTGGATGGTGAGTTTTTATTACGAGGTTCAGTTGTGGGCTTGAGGAGAAAATGTTTTTACAGATGTTCAGGGCGTGTTATGAGGAAATGGCCTTTTACAGGCGGTTTGGATTGATGGGTTCTCTAGGGATGTCCTCTGACTACATGCACAGAGGAAGTAGGGAGGGGTCTGCAGAGGCCCAGAAGGACACAATGGAGTTTGAAGAAGACCAGGAAAGGCGGCAGCTGAGTCCTTGAGATAGAGCAAGATTTGGAGTCACATAGATTTGGGTTTGATTCTTGGCTCTGCTGCTCATTACCCAGATTTCTTACTCTGTCAGAATGGTGTTCTATAAAATGAGATGAATGATGCTTCCATCTTAGAGTTATTATGAAACTTGATATTGTCATAATTGTTACCATTACTTTTGTTGTTATTCTTGTTGTTACCTTGCAATGGGGACCCAATTGTTCAGAAGTTTACTTTTTCTTCCTACGCTTCACAGGCTCTAGGCAAAGGGTGGAGTTGGCAGAAAGGATTTTACTTCCCATCAATTTTTTAAAATTCTTATTTAATGTTTTTGTTTTTTTTTTTTTAGCTGTGCTGCGTCTTTGTTGCTACACTGGCTTTCCTTTGGTTGCTGTGATAGAGGGCTACTCTTCCTTGCAGAGCTTGGGCATCTCATTGCAGTGGCTTCTCTTGTTGGAGAGCACAGGCTCTAGGGAGGCAGACTTCATTAGTTGTGGCCCATGGGCTCTAGAGCACAGGCTCAGTAGTTGCTCTGCACAGACTTTGTTGCTCTGCAGCATGTGAGATATTCCTGGACCAGGGGTCAAACCCATGTAACTTGCATTGGCAGGTGGATTCCTCACCATTGGACCAGCAGGGAAGCCCTCCTATTTTTATTTCTTCCTTTGTGACAACACTTTGGGGTGGTGCGATCTTGGGAACCAGAGGAACCAGAGATCAAATTGCCAACATACATTGGATCATCAAAAAAGCACATGCTAGTAAAGTGATGCTTAAAATTCTCCAAGCCAGGCTTCAGCAATACGTGAACTGTGAACTTCCAGATGTTCAAGCTGGTTTTAAAAAAGGCAGAGGAACCAGAGATCAAATTGTCAATATCTGCTGGAGCATCAAAAAGGCAAGAGAGTTCCAGAAAAACATCTATTTCTGCTTTACTGACTATGCCAAAGCCTTTGACTGTGTGGATCACAATAAACTGTGGAAAATTCTGAAAGAGATGGGAATACCAGATCACCTGACCTGCCTCTTGAGAAACCTGTATGCAGGTCAGGAAGCAACAGTTAGAACTGGACATGGAACAACAGACTGGTTCCAAATAGGAAAAGGAGTACGTCAAGGCTGTATATGTCACCCTGCTTATTTAACTTCTATGCAGAGTACATCATGAGAAACACTGGGCTGGAAGAAGCACAAGCTGGAATCAAGATTGCCAGGAGAAATATCAATAACTTCAGATATGCAGATGACCCCAACTTTATGGCAGAAAGTGAAGAAGAATTAAAGGGCCTCTTGATGAAAGTGAAAGAGGAGAGTGAAAAAGTTGGCTTAAAGCTCNACAGCTGGAATCAAGAGTGCGGGGAGAAATATCAATAACCTCAGATATGCAGACGACACCACCCTTATGGCAGAAAGTGAAGAAGAATTAAAGGGCCTCTTGATGAAAGTGAAAGAGGAGAGTGAAAAAGTTGGCTTAAAGCTCAACATTCAGAAAACGAAGATCATGGCATCTGGTCCCATTACTTCATGGCAAATAGATGGGGAAACAGTGGAAACAGGGTCAGACTTTATTTTTTTGGGCTCCAAAATCACTGTAGATGGTGATTGCAGCCATGAAATTAAAAGACGCTTACTCCTTGGAAGGAAAGTTATGACCAACCTAGACAGCATATTAAAAAGCAGAGAGACATTACTTTGTCAACAAAGGTCCATCTAGTCAAGGCCATGGTTTTTCCAGTGGTCATGTATGGATGTGAGAATTGGACTATAAAGAAAGCTGAGTGCCAAAGAATTGATGCTTTTGAACTGTAGTGTTGAAGAAGACTCTTGAGAGTCCCTTGGACTGCAAGGAGATCCAACCAGTCCATTCCAAAGGAGATCAGTCCTGGGTGTTCTTTGGAAGGACTGATGCTAAAGCTGAAACTCCAATACTTTGGCCACCTGATGCAAAGTATTGACTCATTTGAGAGTCAATCTCAAATTGACTCTCATTTCTCATCTGATGCTGGGAAAGATTGAGGGCAGGAGGAGAAGGGGATGACAGAGGACAAGATGGTTGGATGGCATCACCAACTCAATGGACATGGGTTTGGGTGGATTCTAGGATTTGGCGATGGACAGGGAGGCCTGGCAGGCTGCAGTCCATAGGGTCACAGAGTCGGACACGAGTGAGCAACCGAACTGAACTGAACTGACCTTGGGAAGTGCTTTTGGGGGCTGGAGATGCCTTCTATTTAGAAGTTGCATTTAAATTTTAAAAGCTAAGAAGAGCCGGGTGAGGCTGAGGGGAGAGAAGCAGAGTGCTGACTGCTTAGAATTGGCTCCAGGCTAATGGTTCTAAGTGGGATGACAAAGAGGCCTTTCTATAGACTGACCTTTTGCATTGTCCAGCCTAGTTGGCCAGTGAACCCATCCAGGGTAGAATCCTTGTTAATATTAAATAGGACTGAATGGACTGAAAGTCTTAACTATCTCTTATCTGTCTCATCTCTTAGGAACCTCAACCAACTGCTAGGTGGAGACATTAGATACAATCAAAGAGATAGGAAGGAAACCCCCAGTGCACTGATGGGCCAAAATGAAGAGTAGTCAGCTGAGTCCACATCTGATCCCATGGTCATGTCAGTAATTTTTTTCTTCCTGTTTGAAAAGTTACTCAGTTTTGAGAGAGGACATTGGAATCTTTCCTTTCACTCAGATTTCCCAAACTTCATTTACCGACATAAATTTTCATGGTTGTGTGTGTGTGTGTGATAGCTACGCAATCGCTACCCAATTATTTACTTAATTCCTTAGAGTTGACTTATTTTTTAAAAACACCCACTTTCATCTGATGCTGAATATCCATGGAATCACAGCTTTTGCAGGTTTTCTTTTCTAGCAGGTTTTCTTTTGTAGCATGTATGACAATAAATATGTGACTCAAAATTTTTCAAGAGTATTGGCTCCGGGTCATTCAGTTATCTGGAGGACCCCAGGGAGTGCACAGGCCACGTTTTGGGGTCCCCACTCTGGAAGCCAAGGAAAGCTAGGTGAGGGGGGTCTTGCCTGTGGGGTTGGTGGAGAGCACCACCCAGAAGGGGGGCTCCATCTTGGTTCCTCTGCTGCCATCTGCTCCAAGTGAGCATCCTTTTGTGAAAAGCTCTGGATGGATCAGTCTGGCTGATTGGCTGGAGCTGTGCCCAGAGTGCCCAGATGTACATGCGCCTGGAAGATGGGGCACAGCTGGGGTTTGCTGCCTCCCCTGAGGCCGGGCTTTGCTGGGGAGGCTCGACTGTGCCTCCCCCTCAACTGTGGGGCTTCCTGCAGGGTGGGCAGGCAGCGTGGGACAGACCCCCCTTGTGCTGCTTCTCCCGGGCCGCCTCTGCCTGCCGTGTGCTGCCACTGGGGACCCTCGGGTGCTTCCATGGCAACAGAACCATGGATTGTGCTTCCAAAAAACGTCTCAATCTCCTGTGTGTGGAGCTGGGCTGGGTGTGTGGAGCACATGGCAGTCACTGAGGACGGGCAAGAAGAGGAAAGGAAGGGTTTGCAGGGCTCCCCCTCCCCCCTGCCCCACTCCATTTTCCTGAATTCCAGGGACTTCATTGTTTTGGATGCATGTCGGAAGTCGTGGAGACTGGGCTCATCAAGAAGTGGTGTTTGAAAGGAGATCTCATTAACTGGATGAAGGTTCTCAGCAATAGTTGCATTCTGTTTGGTCTGGATGGATCTCTTTCTCCAGAGGTAACCCTCAGAGGAAGGAGGTGTACCGTCAGGGCAGAGAAGGCAATGGAAGGTTGTGTGTGTTGAACGTGTCCCCAGGTCTCCGTGCAGGACCCCAGTCACTGGGTTGAATCTCCCCCAAAGTCCTTTTTCCTCTACCAGACAGGTGGCCTCAAAGATAAATATATTTTTGTGAACCTCTCTAGATTTCTTTCAACATCCCAATATGAAATCTTGGATTTTCTGTCTGTGATGAAAGAGCAGGTTGGACTCCTCACCAAACAGAGCCAGAGAGACAGAGTAGGTGGCACAGTGATGAGCGTTGCCCAAAAAATATGGGGCCAGAGAGGATGCTCAGGTATGTCAGGTGAGCCCCTGGAATGCTATCCTGAGTGAGGGTCCTTGGCTTCACACAGGAAGGCAGTCAACAGGGAGGCAGATACAGTGAAACCAAGTTTATTTAGAGCCATATACACTCCATAGGTAGAATGCATGAGTAGGAGAAAGTGAGAGTGGCCCCCAAAGATGAGGTGATTAGTTTTTATGGGCTGGGGAATTCCATAGGCTAATGAGCGAGAGGATTATTTCAACTATTTTGGGCAAGGGGCAGAGATTTCCAGGAGCTGGGGCAATGCCCACTTTTTGACCTTTTATGGTTGGTCTTGGAACTGTCATGGTGCCTGGGGGTGTCATTTAGCACATACGATGGTATTATAGTGAGCATATAATGAGGCTCAAGGTCTACTGGAAGTTGAATCATCCACCATCTTGAAACTAGTTGGTTCTAACCAGTCATGTTCTCAGGGGCTATGTCATTCTTTTAAAGATTGTGCCCTGCCCACTTCCTATCTTGAGAGTGGAATTGCCTTATGCTGCCCTTCAGAAGCGTAGTTGGTCAGAGAGAGAGATGAGAAAGAAACATCCAATGGGGAGAAAAATAGAAAGGTAGAGTTGCCACAATAGCTTGGGGATTCTTACCACTCTGAATTCTTACCACTCTGCCTTAGAGGAAGGAAGTGAGCAAAGAAGAAAAGGTATCAAAACCTTGAACCTGGGACTCCTCACCTAAGTGTTGCACTGGGATGAAGATACAACATTTTTGTGTGCCCTGTGAACTTATGTTCCATCAGATGCTCCACCCAGTAAAATGGTGGTCCGAAAGAATGTTCTGGAATTGAAGCAATCTAGTCTATGACTTCTCCTTCTTGGGAATGGACTGTTTTGCCTCCAGAGAGAAGAGAGTGTTCTTAACCAGCCTCCTTCTCCTCCCTGTAAGGAAGGGAACTGGAGAACTTCTCCTATAGAGTGGTCAGGCTTCTTTCTAGTATGTCTCACTTTTTCCCTTTGAGGACAATGACGTTGGGTTTGCCTGGTGTATGTAAAAGTTAATCATGGTGCATCTGGGGCTCTATGGGTACTAATAAAAGTAACTTCAGTTGACTAGTATGAGATTTCTGGAGTCTTGCTCGTGGCTCTCACTCTGCATTTAGAACGTGCTGACACACATCTGTGCTCTGTAGTTGGGTAGGTGTCCTATGTCACCTCTTGTGTGCTAAGCTGCTTCAGTCATGTCTGACTTTTTGCAACTCTATGGACCATAGCCCTCCAGGCTCCTCTGTCCATGGGATTCTCCAGGCAAAGTTACTGGAGTGAGTATGCCCTCCTCCAGGGGACCTTCCTGACCCAAGGACTGAACCCCCATCTCTTAGATCTCCTGCCTTGGCAGCCAGGTTCTTTACCACTAGCGCCCCCTTGGAAACCCTTGTCACCTCTTAAGAGACTGGAATCTGTTACCATGTGGCAGGAGGCTGAGCTTTTAGCAGTGTGCCAGGCCTTGGGGTGTGCCTTGGGGTGCTTGGCCCAAGGCAAGCAAGCAAGCAAATAGTTGTTGAATAGCCAGATATTATTTTCCTTATTATATTCTAGGATTAGAATTCCTTTAGGAGTAAAAAGGATTTGAACAAGTTTACAGTACTTAACTTTAGAATTTGGGATTATCACAGTATCTTCAAAGAAAAATCATGAGTGGCCTTTGCACCACCTGTCAGCTCTGGGCCACCCTTTCTCATTTCTGTACCTGTTTCCAGTCCTCTTCACTTGGAAAGTTCTTCTCCCTCTTCACCCTTCAAGTCATGTTTTGTTTCAAGACATCCTCAATGCTAACTTGTATGTATCTTCCCATTCCCTGAAGAGATCCCCATTGAGGATCCCCATTGATCCCTCTCTCCATCATCACATGGCTCTGCCATTCTGCATCCCACATTGGACACTTAACACCTGCTAGATTGTGTCATCTTGTGCTTTGTGTGTGTGTGTGAGTTTTGCTTTCCTGACTAGGTTAGAAATCAACACTAATCTCATAACTCTTTATATCTTTCTTCATGTTTCAGATGAATGTTTTGGAGTGGGGCTCAATTCATATTCTGGCATTGAATATCAACCTGAGGGGGACTTTCCTGGTGGTCCAGTGGTTGAGAATCCATCTTCCAATGCAGGGGGCATGGGTTCAATTCCTGGTAGGGAGACTAGGATCCCAAACGCCATGGGGGAACTAAGCCCTCGTATGCAATGAAGATCCCCAGTGCTAAAAGTAAATAAATAATAAACATAAAAACTAATTAAAAAAAATCAACCTGAGGAAATTTCCTCTCCAGTAAAGTGAGGATCATACCAAAATCTGTTCCCAGACGATGCTATGAGGATTAGATGGGATGCTGTCGTGAAGCTCCTAGACCCTGGCGCCTAGTACTGCCTCCATCAGAGTCAGTCTTCCCTCTTCCTTTGGGGCAAGGAGTCCAGCTTTGACATACGGAATCATAAGCAAGTCGTTTGTTAACCCTTGCTGCTGTGCTGGGCTTAGTTGCTCAGGTGTGTCCAACCCTTTGCGACCCCATGGACTGTAGCCTGCCAGGCGCCTCTGTCCTTGGGGATTCTCTAGGCAGGAATACTGGAGAGGGTAGCCGTTCCCTTCTCCAGGGGATCTTCCCAACCCAGGGATTGAACCCAGGTCTCCCGCATTGCAGGCGGATTCTTTACTGTCTGAGCCACCAGAGAAGCCCTTATTAACCCTTATAAAAGAAAAATATGGTATTCCCTTACTCATTTTACTGAAGTTGTAAGGAAACTCAAAAGACCTGTGTTTGGTTCTACAATCTCTATGCCTTGAATTTTCAGAGCTGTGGTTCTTTATACTGTTTTTGCTTCCTCCACCCCCCACCTCCCCAATACTGCATGGCATGCATTTACTTCCCAAGTGAACCACATTTCAATTCTGTTTCAAGAGTTTCAGTATCTCCCTGCACGTCTCTGGAGACCCATGGGATGGCTCCCAGCCCCAGACTTCAGTGACTGCTGTGAAACATCAACCATCATTCAAGCCTGGCTCTGCAGAGCTGCCCGCTTCCAGCACGTCTGTGCTCCCCATTGGCACTGCCTGCCTGGCACTCACCCAATCCGGTCTGACACTTGCTGCTGAGGATGGGGTGGGGACCAAGGCAGACTTCCAGTTCTTTCGTGAGCTGGGTGCTGCCTACAGGCAACCATGCCGCACTGTTCTGAAGGCTTCAGAGGTCCCCAGCATAGTGGACTGGGGCTCTGAGCCATGGAAGTGTATAAGCAGAGAGCGCTGAGGAAAGTAAATTAGCTCCTGGCATTGAGGCCTGCGGATGGAAGTGCTTATTTTTTTTCCACTCCTCAAGTACCACTTACCCCCCTGAGCCTGCTTCCTCACAAACAATGGAGCCGAATGTTCATTTGTTTGCTTGGAGCAGCTTGGGTTTTTCCCCCGTTTCAGTTCCAAAGGCTTGCTCAGCTGTCCTCTTTTCAGAAACCTGCCCCCCTGGCTTTAGTGTCTTCTGTGTTTAATTGCAAATTATTGATTTGAAGGGAATTAATTTTTAGCTCTTGCCAGATTCAGTCGCTCCTGGGTTGGACTCTCCGGCAGGATACTCTAGGGATCCTGGCTGGGGCAGGGGGAGGACCGCTCAGGGCTCGGCTAGACCGTGCTGGGCTGGAGGCCACATGCCTCTTACAGGCTGATCAGATAGATGCTGGGGCTGACGTTGTCTAGCCCAGTGCTTGCCTCTATTTTACAGGGAGGAAACTGAGGGCCAGTGAGCGCCGCTGATAAGCAGAAGCACCTGGCAGTTTAAAAAATTACTGACATTTGCATCCCGTCCCCAGAAATTCTGATTTATTTGTGGGGTGCCCTGGACAATGGGACTTTGAGAACCTTCCCAGGTGTTTTGCCTGTTTAGCATATCAATTTCATTAGGGAGTAATGAACTCCCTGAGCCTTCCTAAATTGTGTACAAATATGCATTCATTTGCATAGCTGTGCCCTCATACATGGGGCTTCCCTGGTGGGCTCAGTTGGAAAGAATCTGCCTGCCAAGCCAGGAAACTCGAGTTTGATCCCTGGGTCTGGAAGATCCCCTGGAGAAGAAAATGGCAACCTATTCTAGCATTCTTGCCTGGAGGATCCCATGGGCAGAGGAACCCAGTGGGCTATAGTCTGTAGGGTCATAAAGAGTAGGACACATCTGAGCAACTGGGCATACACACACGTATGTGTGCCTGATTTTCACATCGGTGATCTTAGAACCAAAGGAATCAAATAATTATTATAATAATACACACACGTATGTGTGCCTGATTTTCACATCGGTGATCTTAGAACCAAAGGAATCAAATAATTATTATAATAATATAATAATATTTTCCCTGAGCATCTACTCTGCACCTAGCATTTTACATGCATTATCTCACTTAATGTATCACAAAAATCCAGCAAGAAGATGATGCTTTAATGGCTAGGAAAGATCAGCTGATTCTAGTTACCATTCTTCTGTCAGGTTTGGCATAACCATGCCTACTCTATTAATGCAGCAGCTGAGACTGAAAGGTCCTTATTCCTGTGTGTCATGTGAGGCCACTGCCCACCCAGGTGAGGAGGTGCTGAGTTCCTTTTGTGAGTCTCAAGGTGGGGCCTCCTTCTGGGGAGTGGCAGCAGCAGGAGCCGAGACATCGAGGACCAGAGGAAGCAGCTGTGGAAACAGAGAGCAGGAAAGTATTAAGCAAGTTGTGGCCCGATTTCATTGAGCTGATTCATGGATATGGATATCACAGTTGTGCAAAAATGAACTTTTTTTTCTGTCGTCGTTTGGGCATCGTGTGTGCACATGTGTGTGTGGACACTGGTGTGCCTTGGTTCTGTGCTGTGTCATATCCCCCCTTCCCGACACACACACACACACACACACACACACAGGTCCCTGCAGAGGTCTCTGCATCATCTTTCTCTCACCTGTGAGGTTCTACAAGTCCCCCAGCCTCTCAGAAGCAATTTGAGGAAGCAGTTCCTGTGATTTGGACTCCATAATGAGCACTTTTCTTCCAAGGAGTAAGCGTCTTTTAATTTCATGGCTGCAGTCACCA
>SJYT01063224.1:22272-53759 GCA_006410635.1 Cephalophus harveyi | reverse complement strand
TCTCTTGCTTTTTCGATGATCCAGCGGATGTTGGCAATTTGATCTCTGGTTCCTCTGCCCTTTCTAAAACCGGCTTGAACTTCTGGAAGTTCATGGTTCACGTATTGCTGAAGCCTGGCTTGGAGAATTTTGAGCATTACTTTACTAGCATGTGAAATGAGTACAATTGTGTGGTAGTTTGAGCATTCTCTGGCATTGCCTTTCTTTGGGATAGGATTGAAAACTGACCTTTTCCAGTCCTGTGGCCACTGCTGAGTTTTCCAAATTTGCTGGCATATTGAGTGCAGCACTTTCACAGCATCATCTTTCAGGATTTGAAATAGCTCAACTGGAGTTGCATCACCTCCACTAGCTTTGTTCATAGTGATGTTTTCTAAGGCCCACTTGACTTCACATTCCAGGATGTCTGACTCTAGGTGAGTGATCACACCATCGTGATTATCTTGGTTGTGAAGATCTTTTTTGTTCAGTTCTTCTCTCCACCCGGGTGCCCTTTCCCAATAAAATCTCTTGCTTTGTCAGCACATGTGTCTCCTCAGACAATTCATTTCCAAGTGTTAGACAAGAGCCCAGTTTCGGGCCCTGGACGGGGTCCTTCTTCATGCAACAAATGGCGACTCTGGTGGGACTCTTCTTCACTGAGACTGACATCCTGACCACTCGGGGTACTCAGCGGCCATCTTGCCTGCCAATGGACCAGACCCAGTGGCCACAACTGGGACCCTTTAGTCCCTGGTCTCCTCCTGATGCAGACAACTAGCCAGACTGCCCCGACCTGTAAGGAACAAGAGACTTTATTGACCTCTCTCCCCTTCCCTCTCTCTTTCCTCTCCTTAACCCATCCTATGCTTCCCTGTTTTTCTAGTCAGTGGCCACAACTGGGACCCTTTAGTCCCTGGTCTCCTCCTGATGCAGACAACTAGCCAGACTGCCCCGACCTGTAAGGAACAAGAGACTTTATTGACCTCTCTCCCCTTCCCTCTCTCTTTCCTCTCCTTAACCCATCCTATGCTTCCCTGTTTTTCTAGTCCCCTGGTCCTGGATGCAGGAATCTGGTCGAAGGGCCCTCAGCCTGAGCTGAGGATTGGAGACTGATCACCTCCTCTTGGCAGATAACTCAAATTCTGGTTCTGGTCTGGTCTGATTTCTGGTAGGGCCAAGTTCCAGTCCTCCCTTCTCTGGAGGCCCCGGGAAAAGTCCCATAACGCCTAGGCATCTGTAGGTGGCAGGAGATGTCTGTAAGGCCACCCCTTCTCCCTGCCCCCCGCCTCCTCCCCCTTCTTCTTTCAACCTGGCTTCCTTTCCTCCCTTGAAATCATTGATATTAGTACTTGGATTCTTGTATTTAAGGGCTTCCCTGGTGGTGCAGAGGTTAAAGCATCTGCCTGCAATGTGGGAGACCTGGGTTCAATCCTTGGGTCAGCAAGATCCCCTGGAGAAGGAAATGGCAACCCACTCCAGTATTCTTGCCTGGAGAAACCCATGGATGGAGGAGCTTGGTGGGCTACAGTCCATGGGTCGCAAAGAGTCGGACACGACTGAGCGACTTCACTTTCACTTTCTGTGTATTCTTACCACCTCTTCTTAATATCTTCTGCTTCTGTTAGGTCCATACCATTTCTGTCCTTTATTGAGTCCATCTTTGCATGAAATGTTCCCTTAGTATCTCTAATTTTCTTGAAGAGATCTCTAGTCTTTCCCATTCTGTTGTTTTCCTCTATTTCTTTGCATTGATCGCTGAGGAAGGCTTTCTTATCTCTTCTTGCTATTCTTTGGAACTCTGAATTCAGAAGCTTATATCTTTCCTTTTCTCCTTTGCTTTTTGCTTCTCTNGCATGAGATATTCCCTTGGTATCTCTAATTTTCTTGAAGAGATCTCTAGTCTTTCCCATTCTGTTGTTTTCCTCTATTTCTTTGCATTGATTGCTGAGGAAGGCTTTCTTATCTCTCCTTGCTATTCTTTGGAACTCTGCATTCAGATGCTTATATCTTTCCTTTTCTCCTTTGCTTTTTGCTTCTCTTCTTTTCACAGCTATTTGTAAGGCCTCCTCAGACAGCCATTTTGCTTTTTTGCATTTCTTTTCCATGGGGATCGTCTTGATCCCTGTCTCCTGTACAATGTCATGAACCTCTGTCCATAGTTCATCAGACAGTCTATCAGATCTAGTCCCTTAAATCTATTTCTCACTTCCACTGTATAGTCATAAGAGATTTGATTTAGGTCATACCTGAAAAGAATTGATGCTTTTGAACTGTGGTGTTGGAGAAGACTCTTGAGAGTCCCTTGCACTGCAAGGAGATCCAACCAGTCCGTTCTGAAGGAGATCGGCCCTGGGATTTCTTTGGAAGGAATGATGCTAAAGCTGAAACTCCAGTACTTTGGACACCTCATGCAAAGAGTTGACTCATTGGAAAAGACTCTGATGCTGGGAGGGATTGGGGGCAGGAGGAGAAGGGGACGACAGAGGATGAGATGGCTGGATGGCATCACGGACTCGATGGACGTGAGTTTGAGTGAACTCCAGGAGTAGAGTCGGACATGAACTGAACTGAACTGAATGGTCTAGTGGTTTTCCCTACTTTCTTCAATATAAATCTGATATAACTGTGTATATCCATATGCAAAAGAATGAAATTGGAACTATATATTACAGCATCCACAAAAATCAACTTAAAATGGACTGAAGACTTTAACACAAGACCTGAAACTGTAAAATTTCAAGAAGAAAATATAGGTGAAAAGCTTCATGACTTGGTCTTAGCAGTGAGTTCTAGATATGACACCAAAAGCCCAGGCACCAAAAGCAAAAATAGATAACTGAAACTACATCAAACCAGAAAGTTTTTACACAGCAGAGGAAACAATCAGCAGAGTAAAAAAGCAACCTACAAAATGGTAGAAAATATTTGCAAACTGTATATCAGATGAGAAGTCGATTTCCAAGTTATATAAGGAATTCTAACAACCCAACAGCAAGAATAATACTCACTCGATTAAAAATGGGCTAGAGAGTTGAATAGACATTTTTCCAAGGACAACATACAAATGGCTAGTCGGTATATGCAAGGGTGCAGAACATCATTAACAATCTGGGTAATGCAAATCAAAATCACAATGAGGTATCACCTCATACCTGATAGAATGGATATTATCAAAGAAAAAGCAAAAGACAAGTGTAGTGATGATGTGAAGAAAATGGACCCCTTTGTATACTGTGGATGTGGCCACTATGTAAAGGAGTATGGAGGTTCCTCAAAAAATCAAAAATATATCTATCATATGATCAAGCAATCTTTCTTTTGGGTGTTTATCTGCCCAAGTGTGGAAACAACCTCAATGTCTATTGATGAATGTTGAAAGAGGAATGGATTTTTTAAATGTGGTATACACATACAACAGAATACTATTGAGCATTAAAAAGAAGGAAATCCTGTGACATGAGACAAAAATGAACCTTGAAGACATTGTTGTTGTTGTTCAGTTGCCCAGTCGTGTCTGACTCTTTGTGATCCCATAGACTGTAGCACACTAGGCCTCTCTGACACTCACCATCTCCTGGAGCTTGCCCAAGTTCATTTTCATTGCATCAGTGATGCTATCCACCCATCTCATTCTCTGACATCCTCTTCTCCTTCTGCCCTCAATCTTTCCAAGCATCAGGGACTTTTCCAATGAGTCATCTGTTCACATCCGATGACCAAAATACTGGAGCTTCAGCATCAGTTCTTCCAGTAAATATTCAGGGTTTACCTCCCTAAAGATTTACTGGTTTGATCTCCTTGCTATTCAAGGGACTTTCAGGAGTCTTTTCCAGCACCACAGTTCAAAGGCATGAATTCTTTGGCATTCTACCTTCTTTATGGTCCAGCTCTCACAACCATACGTGACCGCTGGGAAGACCATAGCCTCGACTATACGGACCTTTGTCGCAGAGTAATGTCTCTGCTTTTCAACATACTGTCTAGGTTTGTCATAGCTTTCCTGCCAAGAAGCTATCATCTTCTGATTTCATGACATTTGAAGACATTATCTATGTGAAATTAGCCAGTCACAAAAGGACATTTGAAGACATTATCTATGTGAAATTAGCCAGTCACAAAAGGACACATAATGCATGATTCCACTTACATGAGATATCTAAAATAATCAAACTTACAGACTCAATCAGAGAGTAGAATGGTGGTTGCCAGGGGCTTGATGGAGGGGAGAGATGGAGAGTTACTAATCAATAGGCATAAAGTTTCAGCTATGCAAGATGATTAACTTCTAGAAATCTACTGTACAGCTTTGTCCTTCACTGTATACATTAACATTTGTTGAGAGGGTAGATCTCATGTTAAATTTATTTATAACAAAAATATAAAGTTTACAGTAAAAACTTAAGTCTTTCCTTCCTTCTTGCCCCACAATCAGTTCACTGGAGGAAAACACTCTTAGTAGTTTTAAATAGGGGAGAACCTTTTCAGGCATCCACTATGCATATTATGCTTCCCCAGTGGCTCAGCAGTAAAGAATCCAGCTGCAATACAGGAGCCTTGGGTTCACTCCCTGGGTCAGGAAGGTCCTTGCAGTAAGAAATGGCAGTCCACTCCAGTATTCTTGCCTGGAAAATTCCAAGGACAGAGGAGCCTGGTGGGCTATAGTCCATGGGGTTGCAGAGAGTGGGACACAACTGAGCCTACACGCGCCTCAGAGAAGAGATTTGCCAAGTGTCTCTTACATTCTAGCCAGTGCTCTAGGAATTAGAGAGAGGGTGGTTTTCTGCCATTTACACATTTATAGAGCTCTTCCCTGTCCAAGTGCCATGTTAGTGCTACAGATTCATCTGAGAGCCAAGGCAGATGTGGTCCTGACATTATGGAGCTGGTGTTCTAGAGGGCAGGCAGACAAGAGACCAGAGATACAGACAAAGCAAGTCAAACTGTGGCAACTGCTGCGGAGAAAAAAAGTACTGTAAGAGGGATTAATAGAGTATCCTAGTCTAGGTGGGTGATTAAAAGATCTCTCTGAAGAGGAGCCACGGAAGTTAACTCCAATAGAGGGAAGGGCAATTATATAACTGAGGGGGAAGAAGAGTTTGGCATGCTTGAAGGCCTGGGTGGCTGGGGTGTGGTGGGTGGGTCAGCAGTGGTATGAGATGGTATTGGCCTAGAGGGTGGGGTTACAACACGCGTGGCTTTGAGACATCTGGTAGAATCTGGTCTCTGAAGGCTTTAAGCAGAAGAGATCAAATTTGTTTTTAAAAGATTCCTATGACTGCCAGTTCAGGATGGGTTGGGATAGGACTAGAAAGGTAACATGGGAGACTAACAAGAGGTCATTGCAGTGTCCACACAGGAGATGAGGATGGCTTGGGTTAAGATGAGAGAAATAAGACTATACCATGATCTTGTTCTGTAACTGGCATACAGTATTTAAAGTGTTGAATTCCCAAGTTCAAAGTATGTAGAGGCTGCCTCTTCCGACGGAGCTCATCTTCCACTGAGGGATGAGGGCAACAGTTCACAGGCTAAATGTACAGAGGTATTGATAGCAACATTGCTTATAGGAAAAAATACTGGAATCAAAGGAATGCTCACCAGTAGGGAGTTGTTGAATGAAATGTGATACATTAACATTATGGACTCTCATGCAGCCATTAGAGTGTTCCCATTAGCCATTAGAGTGATTTTATTTATATATAAATATTCTTTTTCAAATTCTTTTTCCACTGTAGGTTACTATAAGATATTGAATATAGTTCCCTGTGTTCTGCAGTAGCTCCTTGTTGTTCATCTGTTTTATATATAGTAGTGTGTATATATTAATAACAAATTCCTAATTTATCCCTCCCCGTCTCCCCACTCTCCCTTTTTGGTAACCATAAGTTTGTCTTCTATGTCTTTTGAGTCTGTTTCTATTTTGTAAGTAAGTTCTTTTGTATGACTTCTTTTTTAGATTTCATATATAAGTGATATCATTTGACATTTGTCTTTCTCTTTCTGACTTACTTCATGTAGTATGATAATCTCTGGGTCCATCCATGTTGCTGCACGTGGAATTATTTCATTCTTTTTATGGCTGAGTATGTTTCCACTGTGTATATATGTATACCACATCTTCTTTATCCATTCATCTGTTGACGGACATTTAGAGTGCTTCCATGTCTTGGCTATTGTAAACAGTGCCGTTTTGAACTCTGGAGTGCATGTATCTTTTCAAATTAGAATTTTCTCTGAATATATGCTCAAGAGTGGGACTGCTGGATCTTATGGTAACACCATTTTTAGTTTTTTTAAGGAACCTCTTGACTGTTCTCCATAGTGACTACACCAATTTACATTCCCACCAACAAGAGAACTAGGAGAATTCCCTTTTCTTCATACCCTCTCCAGCATATATTATTTTTAGTGATGGCCATTTTGACTGGTGTGAGCTGAGACCTCACTGCAATTTTGATTTGCATTTCTCTAATAATTAGCAATACTGAGCATCTTTTCATGTACCTGTTGTCCATCTCTATGTTTTCTTTAGAGAAATGTCTATTTAGGTCTTCTGGCCATTTTTTGATTTTTTTTTTATATTAAGCCTTACATTTGTATATTTTGGAAGTTAATCCCTTTTTGGTCACATCATTTGCAAATATTTTTCCCAGTCTGCAGGTTATCTTTTTGTTTTGTTTATAATTTCCTTTGTTGTACAAATGCTTTTAAGTTTTAAGGTCCCATTTTGGTTATTTTGGGTTTTATTTCCATTACTCTAGAATGTTTTCCTTTTAACTCACTTTTAAACTTTTTATATAGTTTTCACATATGATGATGATTTTTTAAAACTTTTAAGTTGTGCCTAGCTCATGATAGACCTGCAAAAAGTATTTGTTAAATAAACGTTGGCTATTTAAAGAAAGTACTTGTACATTATAAAAATAGGCTCAAAATTGCATAAATAAAAAAGAAAAAAACACCTTATAATTTTGCTAGAGATTACTCCTATTACCTCTGTGTGGAATTTTCCAGGTTTTATTTATTAAAAATTCATACATAATAGCTTTTTAAAGATGGGTTTTTCTGACCTGTTCCTCTCTCTTTTATCTTCTCTTTTCCCTATCGTTCTTTCTCCCTGATTCTCTTTCTCCCTGATTCTCTTTCTTTCTCCCTGATTTTAGAGAAAATTAGCTACCAAACAGCTCAGAAATGCCTGTCAGTGGCAAAGTGACCCCTTCCAGGAAGGAAGCAGTTCCTGGGTCTGGAATATCACCTGATCGATGATTTATTCCTCAGAGATTTCAAGGCACTTTCCCTAGGGGTTTGGCCTTCTGGAGAGTGAATCAATGCCCCTCTGTGTTGGACACTGCACCAAACTCAGCACTTTTCTCTTGTAGGCATTTTCAGCTTTTTACTACGTGATGGAGTTTTTAAACCTTACATCACAGGAAACAACATCTGTGGAAAAGTTGACTGAGAAGTTGGAAGAGTTCTGCGCTGAGCGTTGGGAAGAGGTAAGCAACTGGAAACAGCAGCTGTTCTCATTGTTACCGTTGCCCTGTGCCCTGACGGCAGGGAGGACATGAGTCTGCTCTTCAGGTTGTGCTAATGTGACCAAGATCCAACAGACGGGTTAGAGAGGCCCAGACGGTACACTCAGTTAGGAATAAACTCACGGCATTCCATGATAACTGGCCGTACAATGGATTAAACAAAAAAGGTCTTAATGATTTTCATCTAATTTGAAGTGTGGCAATAGGCAGTTGCTGGCATGGATTCAACAGGTTGACTATCTTCAAACATTCTTCGGTTGTTGTTAGGCCGCTTTCCTCACGGAAACAAGGTGTAGCTTCAGCGATCACACCCAGATACATCAGTTCCTTTTCACAGGAAAGCAAAAGCTAGCCCAGAAGCTCCTTAGTAGTCTTTTCTCTTACATCTCATTGGCCACGGCTGGCTGAGAAAGCAGGATGCAGGATTTTACGAATGGCTTCAGTCAGTTCAGTCGCTCAGTCGTATCCAACTCTTTGCAACCCCATGAGTCACAGACTGGCTTGGAGAATTTTGAGCATTACTTTACTAGCGTGTGAGATGAGTGCAATTGTGTAGTAGTTTGAGCATTCTTTGGCATTGCCTTTCTTTGGGATTGGAATGAAAACTGACCTTTTCCAGTCCTGTGGCCACTGCTGAGTTTTACAAATTTGCCAGCATATTGCCTGCAGCACTTTCACAGCATCATCTTTCAGGATTTGAAATAGCTCAACTGGAATTCCATCACCTCCACTAGCTTTGTTCATAGTGATGCTTTCTGAGGCCCACTTGACTTCACATTCCAGGATGTCTGGCTAGTTACGACTGGCTTAGAGCCCTAGATCCATGACGAGCTACTTCCTGGAGCTGAGCACATTGTCTTCCACTACTTCCCTTAACCCCTGACGAAGACAGGCAGTTCACAGAATCTGCCACAGACACCACTGTGGTCAGACCATTTTTCCATCAGACAGGTTGAATATATATCCTGCTTATTATAGAAGCACAAGTTTTTTTCTGGTCTGAGGCACTGAGTCATTCAAGATCCAATGCTACCTGATGAATATTTACAGGGATGCAAGAGAAAGATATGGCGTTTCAGTTCAGTTCAGTTCAGTTCAGTCGCTCAGTTGTGTCCGACTTTTTGCGACCTCGTAAATCATGGCACACCAGGCTTCCTTGTCCATCACCAACTCCCGCAGTTCACTCAAACTCATGTCCATCGAGTCAGTGATGCCATCCAGCCATCTCATCCTCGGTCGTCCCCTTCTCCTCCTGCCCCCAATCCCTCCCAGCATCAGGGTCTTTTCCAATGAGTCAATTCTTCACATGAGGTAGCCAAAGTATTGGAGTTTCAGCTTTAGCATCAGACCTTCCATTGAACACCCAGGACTGATCTCTTTTAGGATGGACTGGTTGGATCTCCTTGCAGTCCAAGGGACTCTGAAGAGTCTTCTCCAACACCACAATTCAAAAGCATCAATTATTTGGCATTCAGTTTCTTCACAGTCCAACTACGAGACCATTGGAAAAACCATAGCCTCGACTAGATGGACCTTTGTTGGCAAAGTAATGTCTCTACTTTTGAATGTGCTATCTAGGTTGGTCATCACTTTCCTTCTAAAGAGTAAGCGTCTTTTAATTTCATGGCTGCAGTCACCATCTGCAGTGATTTTGGAGCCCAAACAAATAAAGTCTGACACTGTTTCCACTGTTTTCCCATCTATTTCCCATGAAGTGATGGGACCAGATGCCATGATCTTCGTTTTCTGAATGTTGAGCTTTAAGCCAACTTTTTCACTCTCCTCTTTCACTTCCATCATGAGGCTTTTTAGTTCCTCTTCACTTTCTGCCATAAGGGTGGTGTCATCTGCATATAGTATGCTCTAAAACAACCAGATCATCTAGGAGTTGCTAAAAACAGCAGCTGTTTTAAGTCGACACTGTTGCAAAATGCACAATGCTTTCATTCTGAAGATATGTGATTAATTGAAAACTAATGCTGTTCTCTTGGGCACTGACAACCGAGGAAGGAAGATTGTACAAGAGCCTGGACATTTGAAGGTTGTGCAAGAGCCTGGACATTTGAAATTTTCTCTTAAGTATATTGTCTGAGCTGGGACATAAAGGAGGGTATTCAGGGCTTTCAGAAAGAGCAGCTCAGATATGCCTCAGCCCTTTACAAGAGGAGAGGCTTTTTGCAGCTGCTGGTGATCTGTGGAAAAAGACAAGATCTTGGATTCTTGAGCAAAATGCTTCCTGAACTGGGTTCCAGAGCAGTGTTTGTCGAACGTAACTGTGCCAACTCACTGGAAAAGACCCTGATGCTAGGAAAGATTGAGAGCAGGAAGAGAAGGGGAGAAAGAGGTTGAGATGGTTGGATGGCATCACTGACTCCATGGACGTAAGTCTGAGCAAACTATGGGAGATAGTGGAGAACAGAGGAGACTGGCGTGCTGCAGTCCATGGGGTTGCAGAGTCAGACAGGGCTTAGTGACTGAACAACAACAAAGGGCAGGAAACTGAGATGGTATGGATAGAGGCAGGACTCCAACCCTAGTTCTTTTGATTTTGTTGAAATGTCTTAACAAAGATCAAATTTTCCCCACACTTAGAGATCTGTAAAATGAAAATACGGATACTATATTTATTGAAAAAATGTGTGTATAAGTGGACAAGCTCATTAAACAAAAATTAATGATTTCTTTCATGTAACATTTTTTCAGTTTTGAATATATGTGGAAAATGTTTCACAAGGGATGAAAAAATATAGTAAAATTCAATGTTATTGAACCTATTAGACCGCAGAAACTAGATTTTTTTTTTTCCTCCTGGAGCACTTATGAGAAAAAGATTCCTTAACAGACCCTAAAGTATGAACCCCTGCACCCATGGAAGGCATGCAGCACCATTCCCAAAGCCCTCTGCAGAGGCCAACCCTCAGGCCCATGTGAGCTGGGGCTTTCTACTCCCTTGATCCGCTCAATAGTGAACATGACAGCTATCGAGAAAGGTCTGTTGTACCAGTATGATGTTTTCTTCACTTTGCTTCCAGGTGGAGAAGAATTTTGGTGAAGTGAAGGAGAAATACCTGAGTGAATACTGCTTTTCTGGCACCTACATCCTGGCTCTCCTCCTGAATGGCTACCATTTTACAGCTGAGTCCTGGAGCAATATTCACTTCATGAACAAGGTTTGTTGGGTTAAGGGGGAAGTTGGGTGGTAGTGACTGAGACAGCTCTGAGTTTGAAAGAGGTAGGAGTCCACCTGATTTAAATTTGGCCTGATGTCCTGTTCTGCTACCTCACCTCTAACCCAAGCTGGCATTTTGTGTCTGGCTCTCCTGGCATGTTGACCAGCCAGTTGTGGGCATCCTGTCTAAGGAGGTCTACTTGCATCCTTAGCCTCACCTTTCTGCTCATATAACAGTGACTAACCCCTTATAAGACAAAATATAAGCTATTAAAGTAATATAACAGTATTTCAACAGCCACAGTGATTCTATGTGCTGGCTTCAACATCCATCCCAAAGGCCCCTTCATGAATCCAGAAAGGATGATCATGGTTTCTTGTAAGGGGTGAAGGCCTTGTTGGCTGCAGCTTTAAGAATGACCAATCTGAAAGCTCATGGTGAGGAATGAGAGGACTGTGCATGACTGTGCATGGGGGCCTTTGCTTAAGAAATCAGGCTTAGCATAAGCCTTAAAGAAGCAGCCTCATGGCTGTGCATTACCAAAGCATCACCTGCAGGCATTCAGGCCTGGAGCAACATTTACATTGGCAATGAGACACATGAACACACTCGTGCCTGATGAAAAATATTAAGGACAGTGTTTCTCTGCCTTTTAAACTCATAGCAATTAATGGCAAAAACAATTTACCCCTTTATTAAATATGGTGACTTCAAGCAAAACAAAGCATTAAGGCAGAGGACTGTGGTGGCCTTGAAAATACTAGTTTCATCACACTCTTGTCAATATTGCCTTTGCTAATTTGAATCTTTTCCTTGTTTTAATGTCCAAGTTTTCTTTCTGTTCCATCATAGTTTGTCTGTTTGAGAGAGATGTCTATGTCAGACTTATATTCTCTGAGGTACAAACAAACTATGATCTGTTATTTCTAAACCCTAGGTGATAACTCCAGTAACTCTGGAGGCTTCTTTGACACAGGCAGTCAGATAAAGTTCCAGTTTCCCATAAAAGGAAGTGGGCATTTTACAAATTATTAATTCCCAGTACTGGTAAAGGCGTAGGGGAGAGGAGCTTTTCACATGATACTGGCTGGGATGTAAACTGGCATAACCTTTGGGAAGACTGTTTTGGCAATATGTGCTAGAAGCCTTAAAATATGTACATCACTTTGTCCAACTACTGCATTTCTAGGGTTTATAAATAATTGAATAAAGTGAGTAAAAATGACCATATAAGGCAGTTCATACCAGTGATGATGCTGCAGAAATCCCTTAAGAGATGTGAGATAATATTTACAAAGAATTGTTAAGTGAATTCTACATACAATTTAATTCCACTTTTTTCTGTGAAAAACATGCACAGAGAGATTGGTAGGATATGACACAAAATGATAATAACCACAACTCTGAGTGATGAAGCAGAGGTGGCTTTATCTTCAAAAAAGAAGATATCTATACTTCGTGATTTTCCTACCATGACCACATACAACTCATGTAATAGAAATATTTCCACAATTCTTTATTATTCACAGACTACCTATATTTCAATACATTTCGAGGTGATTTGAAAATATCCCTAGGAAGATGGCAGGGTTGGAGAATGTTTTTTCACTTGAGAATAATCCTTTCTCATACATATGCAATGTCTTTGAACATCCGTCGAGTAAGACTGACTTGATGGGGATCATCCCCCAGGTTGTCCCTAGTTGAATCATAACAGAAGTCCTGGTTTTGTATGGATGAGATTCCTGGGCCTGACTTGGATGTAGAAGGACAGGGACAGTCATTAGTCTCTCATCTTTTGCCAGCTTCCTGTTAGCCTCCAGCCCCCTTCCCCACCCCACCCACCCACATTCACACAAACAGCAAGAGAGGAATGCAAACTTCCAAAACATCCGCAGCGCTCAAGACCTGTCTCTTATACACATCTAGATGTGTATAAGAGACAGACCCCACCCACCCACATTCACACAAACAGCAAGAGAGGAATGCAAACTTCCAAAGGCCTAATTTGAATTAAGTTCTTTTTGGCAGGAGAACTGAGCCATCATCATTCACCAAATTCCTCTGAATTTGGGGAATACAGTAGTGAGGCCCCACACTCTCCTTCTAGTCACTTGCTCCTGTCTCCTCACAGCCATATTCCCAATTCAAAATATAGAAGGAATCCCTTTAGAGAACCAGACGTGGTGCTTTCACTTCCTGGTGGTTCAGTGTTATGGGTAGGGTTGAATGAAAGCTCATTTAATCCTCAAACCAGAAACAACACTTTCCCCACTGTTTGCAGGTCCGGAGCACCAGCGTTGGGTGGACTTTGGGCTACATGCTGAACCTGACCAACAAGATTCCAGCTGAAGAGCCAATGTCCCCACCCCTCCCCTACTCCACCTATGTCTTCCTCATGGTCCTCTTCTCCCTGATCCTGCTCGCAGTGATCATCGTAGGCATAGTTGTCTTTCACAAGCCTTCATATTTCTGGAAAGACATGGTATAGCAGGAGCAGCTGAAATCTTCTGGCTGGAGTGAGAAAACTTGCCCAGGAAGCACTTTCCTCCACAGTGGTGCACAAGGTCACCACTCTTGCTCTACAAGGCCAGTCTTGACCAGCATGAGGCTTCCTCGGCTTTTGCTAAAGCCTCTCCGTGGGAGGTGTTCACCACCCTCTGCTTCAAGGACTTCCTGGCAGACACTGTCTTTTCTGTGAGTCTTTCCAAACTTCCCCCCTTTCTCTTTTGTACTCTTTGTTTGTGTGGGTCTTAAAGATCTGCCTCCTTTCATGATCATTGCTTTATAAAAGAACAATATTGACTTTGTCCAAAAGAACTGAGAATCTTGAGTCCTGTGCTGGGAAGCTGCCCTGGCTAAAAGAAGAATCTTGGAAACTAATTCAGTTGTGATCTTACAGACCTGTTTCCCATTTATTAAGAAAGCCATACAATGCCTTTGGAGAAGACAGACACACACCCAAGCCCAGCCTGCCCTTTCCATGGGAAAATTTTCTAGACTAAGCAAATGTGTGCTAGGGCAAAAGAGTCTTGCAAAGGAATTTTTGTGCTTATGCAGTAATAGTTAATCCAAGCCAAAAGAGGGTTTTTGCCTAAGTCACATATTCCTGGGTGATGCCAAAAATGCTACAGAGTGGGACACCCATACCAGAGATCATTTTAAAAGCTGCTGTTCATATATATATAGGCATTCAGATATCAGGGCATATTATTTAGTTAGGTGTACACATGTCAGGAAGAAAAATACAATTGCAACATAAGGTTGGAAAAATGCGTCCTCCAAAACATCTCCTGGGGTTGGTTTTTCTTGTGGTAAAAGGCATAGAACCTACAATTCACCATGATAACATAAACAGTTTAGTGGCATTTAGTACATTCACAATGCTGTGCAACTGTCACTACTATCCATTTCCAGAATATTTTCATCACCAAGAAATTGGCCAGGTATAAGATCATCCTGAGGTAGACATGAACCATCAACCTTTCCATTTTGCTAAACATGCTAACCACTTGCACCACAAAGATGCTCACTGAGATGCTCACTAATGCCAAGCTATATCTTACTGTCCCAGGATCTAATTGAGTGAGAGAACTTCACGAGTGAGACTGGCACGCCTTTTTGGTGTCATGGTGTCTACACAACAAAGTGTGCCACATCTACAAGTGTTACTGCTGGTTCTAGGTACTTTTGCTTTAAGCATCTTGGCCATAGACATCTTTGCCACAAGCACTTGTGGCCACATTTTCACTGTAGTAATTGGCTTGGAAGCCATTTTGCCATAAAATATAAAATAATGGAAAATAAAAGAGGGGCAATTAAAGGACACAATGAAATGAATAACAAAATTCAAGACACTATGAAATATAAAATGTTTGAGTACATTTAAAATGTGTGTAGATTCATGGCAACACTGTACAAAGAGCTTATTTTATTTTGCAGGTTGTACCTAAGCACTTGTCTTCCAAGTCTTTCATTCATAGCATTTTATACGGGGTTTATTTTTTTGGCTCATTGGTTTGTCTCCTCATTCTGCATCATACTTTTTCTTGTTCACTAAAGTTTCTTTCCTTCATAAAGAGTGATGTAAGTTTCCAAGTACTTAGAGGCATCTTTGTAACTGAGCTTTGCGCTGTGCTGTGAAAGCTTCGACACCGTTGTTGTTTGTTCTTGGCATATTGTCACGTGTCCGTTGACAGACATTCCAAAGTCATGTGGGAAATGTGGGTTTCCCTCTCCACCTTCTAGGACTGTGGCCTCTTTCTCCTCCAAAGTAGTGTTTCAAAATAAGAAACCAACTCTTGGGACAAATCAGTGTCATATGCCAGCTCAATAAAGCCATCGATAATGTTGCCAACTAGAAGAAATGCTAACACATTTCAACCAGTTGAAACCAAACTGTCAAACCAAAAACTCTCACCTCGATTATTTTATCTTTTACGGAGAATGTGCCTTATAGACAATGAGTTATTTGATGAAAATGTTTGCCGCAAAAACGCTTGTGGCAGAGATGTCAATGGCAAAGATATTTATGGTGAAGGTGCCTAGAACCCATTTCAACATGTAATTAATATGTAATTAATGAGATTTCTTATTTTTTAATATTAAGTTTTTGAAATTTGTTGTGTATATTACACTTAGAGCACATCCTAATCAGGACTACATTTTAAGTGCTCAATAGCCATGTGTGACTAGTGGCTACCATATTAAACAGCACATATCAAAAAGTACATTCAAAGCTGAAAAAACACAGGCAATGTACTTTGTCTTTCTTTGGTGGGGGGGACTTCTTTAAACAGCTATAGATGCTGTAACATCCTTGCTATTATTTATTATATATGAAATTTAACATTATCCTTAACAAGCTTTTAACATCCTAGCTCAGAATTTCACATTATTCCTCAGGTTTTGTTGCACTTTTTTTTGTGACAACAGAGATGCCTGTCATTCAGACCAAGATGCTTGATGATTAACCCTAAATTTTAGAAAATTTAATCTGGATTTAAAGATAATACAAGATAATTTGGATGCTTATATTCTATAGTCAAAGTGTAAATTTGAATATTAAAATAAAGATTAGTCTCTTAAGAGCTCACAAAGTTTACCATATAATAGTAAAATTACTATTAAAATATATTCTCATGTATTGTTGGTTTGAAAGACGAGTTGAATTTCACCAAAATGGTTTCATCCCTCTCTGATTCAGAGCCTGATAATTGCTATCTTATTTGAATATAACAAGTTGCTCACAATTAGCCTGCACTAGCCAGGTATTTCAGTTTGTACTAGTTTTTTTTTTTTTTTTCTTTAATTTCTTATAACGACCTCAAAATTTCAGTGGCTTACCACAGTAAACATTGATTTTCATGTTCATGGGTCTCAAGTCAGCTAGTATCTCTATTTCTGGCAGTAGGTCAAGTTCAGGCCTGCTCCATGTATCTCCCACTCTTCTTGTCTGGTGGCTTCCTGAGCCATGTTCTGAGTAGAAGGGACACGAAACGGACAGAAAATGCAGGATGCCTCTTCAGGTCTTGGCCCAGACTTGGCCCTGTCACTTCCATTCACATTCTGCTGACCAAAGTAAGTCATATGACCAACCCCAACTTTACCAATTGAAGAAACTGGGAAAAATTGCAGAGTCATGCGGCAAAGGACATGAATGACTAATTGTAACAGAAAATGCATGAAACACTGGGCACAATGGTTCAGTCTACCACAGCTTCTCATTATCTCAAACACAAAGTATGTTCTCCATAAACTGAAATCTACTTATCTTGCCAAAGAATATTCTTAAAAAAATGTCATTTCTTCCAAGACATCACCAATTCCATCTTCTTTCCACAGCCTTAACCAGGATGCTCTGGCAGCTCCCACATTAGTCTCACATTCTCCAAAATGGCAGGTTAACTAAAAGACCTTCTATTTATTTTCCTTATATGTTTAAGACAGTGTATAGTTAACTACTCAAGTTTTTATTTGCACAAGAATCTAATACAACTGAACGTAATTGGTTTAATCACAATAGTTATTTTAATTAATTGGGAAAAGAATGTCTCCATAAGCCTTCTTCTTTCAAAGTGGCATTTAAGACTACATATTTTAAAAGTGTTGTTATGCCTTTTGTATTTCTCTATTTTAAGTTAAATTAATTTCTAAATTTATATTGATGATATAATGATGGAATCACCCTCATCAGCACCTGAGTTGACTTTTTATTTCTATATCCCTTTTGAACGATGAGTATCAGAGAACATGGATTAGTCAATGAAAAGTGAGATACAGTCTCCTAAGAACGTCATTTCTTATAGCAAGGTTCTAAGAAGAGAGGGGAGGAAAGTCCTGTGATAGGGAACAGTGTGTATTTAGGATGACTTATACTGAGCTCTACCATTCCTCATAAACTTGCTCCTCCTCCTGCATTTTGTCATGATTAACACCACCACTTCCTTAAGGAACCAAGATCAGAATCAACTTTATCAGTGTTGAAGTGACAGGGGCTTGTCCTGGCCAAGACCTGCCCATTCTGCCTTTACAGCATTTTTCATTTTGATTCCCCTTCCCAATCTTGTGATTACCACCCCAGTAGAAACCTGCTATCAAGAACAATGATCTTGTCTGCAATATATTACTTTCAGATTAATCAATATTTGCTAAACAGTTCGGAGACAATTAGTGTCCCATGTCATGTTAATGCTTGTCCTGTGGGGAAAACAAGAGTTCTGTGCTCAAATAATTTGGGGAAATTCTGGGTTAAATAAAATTTAATAAATTATTATTTTTTTAATGTATTGAAGTATAGTCAACTTACAATTTGTGTGTTTCTTGTGTATGGCAAAGTGATTCAGTTATATATATTCTTTTTCATATTCTTTTCCATTATGATTTATTATAGGATACTGAAATAGTTCCCTGTGCTATACAGTAGAATCTTGGTGTTTTTCTATTTTATATATAATAGCTTAATAATATATAATAATTATATAAAATATATAATAGTAATTAGCATCTTCTAATCCCAAACTCTCAATCCATCACTCCCCCAACCCCCTCCCCTTTGGCAACCAGAAGTCTGTTCTCTATGTCTGTGAGTCTGTTTCTGTTTCAAAGATAAATTCAATTGTGACATTTTAGATTCCACATATAAAAATTTAATAAATTCTTCAGGAATCCTAAGGGCTTTTTATAAAGTAATGCTCATGCTGATTGCAGTTTGCATTTCCAAAATTTATTTGACTTAAACACTTTTTACTCCTGTAAAACAAATAATATCTCATGAAATACTAGTTTTCGATATCCTTATGAGGCATCTAACAAAACCTAACTGATTTGGTCCAATTGCTTTAGGTTACAAATTAAACAAGAGTGGCCTGAAAGGTTATGTCGCTTGTTCTAAATTATATACAATTTCTAAGTGGTAGAGCTAAAGCTTTAAGGCACATTTCCTGATTCTTAGTAAATATGTTTCATAACATTTATAAAATATTAATATAAAATCATGTCTCTTTTACCCACGAAAGCCTTCATTTTGAGGGTCAATCCATGGTTTCGTCCATAGAATCGGATGGGAGATTGGCTGCTTCATCAGAATCCCAGGTATCCACTCCAAGATTACTAGAGGAAAAATACCAACTCAAATTTTAAAAATTCAGTCAGAAAGAGGGTTATAGGCTTTTAGGCATAAAAGCTGAGCACAAAGTAAGAAAGAAAAAAAAAGCAAATGGGTAGGTCGGGGATGGGGGCTGGGGGTGCGGCGGTGCGAGGGAGGCAGGGAGGAGCGCCAGGGACGGAGGGCGGGCGCCTAACCAGGAGCAGGTACGCATTGGACCGGCTGCTGCTGCTGCTGCTGCTAAGCCGTTTCAGTCGCGTCCGACTCTGTGCGACCCCATTGACGGTAGCCCACAAGGCTCCCCCGTCCCTGGGATTCTCCTGGCAAGAACACTGGAGTGGGTTGCCATTTCCTTCTCCAATGCATGAAAGTGAAAAGTGAAAGGGAAGTCGCTCAGTCGTGTCCGACCCTCAGCGACCCCATGGACTGCAGCCTACCAGGCTCCTCCATCCATGGGATTTTTCCAGGCAAGAGTACCGGAGTGGGCTGCCATTGCCTTCTCCGATTGGACCGGCCGCCCACATGCTATAACCGCTGTAACCTGGACCAGGTGCCCCAAAGAGGACCTGCCCCGGCGGTTAGCCCCAGGTCTACCCCAGACGAGGGCATCCGCGCAGATTCCGGCGCAGAGTCTGATTCATCCGCAGCGCTCAAGACTGGAGCCTCGGCTGGGGCGGGCGGGAAGGAGGGCGCAGCCTGATGATGCTATCACAGCCTGGAAGACCGGGAAGAACCGCATAATATGGAGCCTCCCGTGGTCTCCGGGATAGTAGGAGAAAGAGAAGAGGAGGAAGTGCGGTAGGAACTGGGGCCGGGAGGAGAACGAGGAGGCGGCCAGGAACCCAGGAGGAAGCAGCAGCAGCAGCCGGAGCTGACCGCCCAGGGTCCGGTCATAGAGGAAGGAGCTTGCAAGGCACATGGATGAGACTGACGCCAGGGTGCAGATAGTGACTGCAACCATGAGATGAAAAGACCCTTGCTCTTTGGAAGAAAAGCTATGACCAGCTTAGAATATTAAAAAGCAGAGACATTACTTTGCCAACAAAGGTCCGTCTAGTCAAGGCTATGGTTTTTCCAGTAGTCATGTATGGATGGGAGAGTTGGACCATAAAAAAGGTGAGCACCAAAGAATTGATGCTTTTGAACTGTGGTGGTACAGTAGACTCTTGAGAGTCCCTTGGACTGCAGGGAGATCAAACTAGTCAATCCTACAGGAAATCAGTCCTGAATATTCATTGGAAGGAGTGATGCTAAAGCTGAAGCTCCAATACTTGGGCCACCTGATGCGAAGAATGGACTCCTTGGAAAAGAACCTGATTCTGGGAAAGATTGAAGACAGGAGGAGAAGGGGACAACAGATGGCATGGTTGGATGGCATCACCAACTCGATGGACATGAGTTTGAGCAAGCTCGGGGAGTTGGTGATGGACCAAGAAGCCTAGTGTCCATGGGTTGCAAAGAGTTGGACATGCCTGAGCAATTGAACTGAACTGACATACATTATATTAGTTTCAGGTGTACAACATAGTGATTTGGTATTTTTATACACTGAAATGATCACAGTAAGTCTAGTTAACATTGTCACCACACCAAAATTTTTCTTATAATGAGAACTAATGACTTTCAAATAGACAATACAAATATTATTAACTGTGTGACCACACTACACATTACACATCCCCCTGTGACTTAAGTTTGTACCTTTGAACCCTTTCACCATTTCTCCCTCCTCCGGCAACCACCAATCCAATGTGTTCTGCTGTGTGAGCTTTTTACTTTATTTTGTTTTTGGCTGATTGTTGTTTGTTTTTAGAGTCCTGTATGTAGAAGTGAGGTCATACAGTGTCTGTGTTTCTGATTGATTTCACTTAGCATAATGCCCTCAAGGTTCATCCATATTGTAGCAAATTCAAGATTTCTTTTTTTGTGGGTGAATAATATTCCACTGTATATACAAGCATATCTCATTTATTGTGCTTGACTTTACTGCACTTTGCAGATATTGTGTTTGTTTTTTACACATTGAGGTTTGTGGCTACCTTGCATCAAGCAAGTCTAGTAGTGCCATTTGTCAAAAAGCATTTGCTCACTTCTTGCCTCTGTTACATTTTGGTGATTTTGGCAATATTTCAAGCTTTTCCATCATTGTTCTATTTGTTGTGGTGGTTTATGATCAGTGATCTGATACTATTGCAAAAATATTACAACTTGCTGAAGGCTCAAAAAATAAAAAAGCAAATGGGCTCATCATTTGCATCTTGGAAAAATTGACAGATATTTTGTTATTTTGCCTTAATGGAAAGAATAAAGCTTAAGAACCACGAGGTAAAGGTCAACAGCCAAGCCAAATTTTAGAGAGGATTTTCAACTGTTAAGATATAAATATTATTTCCTGTGGCCAAGAGATTATAAAAATTAAGGGCTTAAGTTTAAGAACATGCACTGTGAGGAAAGGGTGACAGAAGAGATAAAGGTGGAAAGGGAGTAAGGTCAGGAGTACTAAAGTACTGGACATCAGACCTCCCTGACTCCACCCTTCCATATATTTTCTCTGAGTACCCACTCTATCACTATCTGAAATTACCTTATTTGTTGAATCAGCACTATCCATCTACTCGTTAGTTTGTCCATTCAGCAAATATTAATACTTATTATAAGCCCTAAATGTGCCAGGCACTGTTTAAACACTTGTGTGTGTGCTCAGTTGCTAAGTTGTGTCAGACTCTGTTACCCAAGGACTGTAGCCCACCAGGCTCCTCTGTCCATGGGATTTCCCATGCAAGAATGTTGCCATTTTCTTCTCCAGGAGATCTTCCTGACCCAGGGATCAAAGACAGATCTCCTGCTTGGCAAGCAGATTCTTTACCACTGCACACCACCTGGGAAGCCTGTTTAAACACTTAAGAGATATAGTAATGATCAAACAAGGCTAAGTCCCTGTTCTCAAAAGAAAAGTAATAGTTCAGTTCAGCTCAGTTCAGTTCAGTCGCTCAGTCGTGTCCGACTCTTTGCAACCCCATGAATCACAGCACGCCAGGTCTCCCTGTCCATCACTAACTCCTGGAGTTCACTCAGACTCACGTCCATCGAGTCAGTGATGCCATCCAGCCATCTTATCCTCTGTCGACCTTTCTCCTTCTGCCCCCAATCCCTCCAGCATCAGAGTCTTCCAGTGAGTCAACTCTTCACATGAGGTGGCCAAAGTACTGGAGTTTCAGCTTTAACATCATTCCTTCCAAAGAAATCCCAGGGCTGATCTCCTTCAGAATGGACTGGTTGGATCTCCTTGCAGTCCAAGGGACTCTCAAGAGTTCTCCAATACCACAGTTAAAAAGCATCAATTCTTCGGCACTCAGCTTTCTTCACAGTCCAACTCTCACATCATACATGACCACAAGAAAAACCATAGCCTTGACTAGACGGACCTTTGTTGGCAAAGTAATGTCTCTGCTTTTCAATATGCTATCTAGGTTGGTCATACTTTCCTTCCAAGGAGTAAGGAAATTCAAGATAATGCAATAGGCAGTGACTGGTGGAGAAGGACAATATTAAATATGACAACCAGGGAAGGCTGACTCCCAAGTGGTGATATTTAAACTAAAAGGTCAGCTGTGCAAAGATAGAACATTCTAGCTAACGGGAACAGCAGTGCAGAATTCCTTCATATAATGCCTTGCTAGTCCACACAAAGACAAGATAAGAGAAGGGATCTGGTCTTTCTTATTCAATATTGACTTCTCAGAGCTAAACAGAGTTCTAGAACACAGTGGGTGCACCATAAATACTTACAGAATGAAAAGGAATAGGCAGTGTGTCCTGTATTACAGCACCTACTCTATTATATTTGCTGGTTAACTTACTTATTTGAAGGTAAGGGCTCTTCCTGACCTCTGTAGCCATGTTTAGTACTATATCTGACATGTAGCGATCTTAGGAGAACTGCTAAGCAGCGTATAAAAGATGCTGAATGAATACTATATCTTTATTAAGGAAGAGAAAATTAAACAAGATATTCTTTAGGAATGCCTGCTGAAAATATGCTAAGATACATAAGATTTTTGGACTGTTCCCATGTTGCTTAGGTTTTTTTTTTAGGAGGGTGGGTGTGAGTGCTGCACCACACAGTTTACAGGATCTTGGATCTGGGACCAGGGATTGAACTGGGCTCCCAGAAGTGGAAGTGCGGAGTCCTAACCATTTGACAGCCAGGGAATTCCCTGTTGCTTAGTTTCAAAAAGAAGAAAACTGACATCTAGACATGTTATAAAGGAAATTTTCTCAGAGATAATGGCTAGAGAAAAAGATGGGAAGAATTATATGTTAGTTTAAGAATAGCAATCACTACCTTAACAGAATACTGAGTTCAAAAAGTGACTTTTCTAAATTCTAGTAAAGGTTCCTAGTGTTGATTTTCTGGTACTTTGCCATCTGTTGTGAAGAACATTTCCTCAGGTAAGGGCTATAAATAAGCAAAAGCAAAAGGTTTCCAAGAGAAGAAACACATGAGAGATTTAATTGAGGACTTCTTATAAGAAATAGAAATGAGTTAGCCAGTAAATTTTCCTCCTAGAATACTTGAATAAGTACTGGGAAGGAAATTTCTAACTCTCAGGCAAAATTCAGTTTCTAGCTAAACTTTATTTAGCCTGTGTGTGCTAAGTCGCTTTAGTCATGTCCGACTCTTTGTGACCCTATGGACTGTAGCCCTCCAGGCTCCTCTGTCCATGGGGATTTTACAGGCAAGAATACTGGAGTGGGTTGCCATGCCCTCCTCTAGGGGATCTTCCAAACCCAGGGATCATATCCAGTTTCCTGAATTGGCAGGTGGGTTCTTTACCGCTAGCGCCACCTGGGAAGCCCTTTATTTAGCCTGCTGCTGCTGCTGCTGCTGCTAAGTCGCCTCAGTCGTGTCCGACTCTGTGCAACCCCATAGATGATAGCCCACCAGGCTCCCCTGTCCCTGGGATTCTCTAGGCAAGAACACTGGAGTGGGTTGCCATTTCCTTCTCCAATGCATGAAACTGAAAAGTGAAAGTGAAGTCGCTTAGTCGTATCCGACTCTGTGCGACCCCATGGACTGCAGCTTACCAGGCTCCTCTGTTCATGGGGTTTTCCAGGCAAGAGTACCGGAGTGGGGCGCCATTGCCTATTAAGCACTAAAAAAAGACTTTAGTGCGTTATAGAATAAAATAGATGTGGTCTCTAAATACAAATATAAAACAGTCATTCTTCTATGAACTATTAAATAAACTTTACCAAATACTTATGATTTGAAAAGAAAATGTGATTTTAAAAATTGAGTATAGGAATAAAAGCACAAAGCCAAAGACAGAGTCTATAAAATATCTACAGTGAGAAGGAAGAAGAGACAAGGTGATTGACAGCTACCAGAAAATTAAGAGACGAGCTTGAATAATAGTGTGCAAAACTAAAAATACGAAGTATACATGGAGAGTGGTTAATGATCCCAGAGATCATTAACAAAGAAAAGCTGCAGGATTTGACTGGATTGTTGGTGATCCCTGGGAAGGCAATTTTAATTAAATGGTAAAAGCAAAGTAGATACAGTAATCCTTGCTTATTTGTAGGGAACACATTCCAAGACTCCCAATGGATGTCTGAAACTGGATAGTACTGAACTATATATATATACACTATGTTTTCTCCTATATCATATATATGATAAAATTTATAAATTAGGCATGTAAGAGATGGACAACAATAATCAATCATAACTTTTATTACAGTATATTCTGTAACTGTTTTATTTTATTACTGGTTACTGTCAGTCTCTTATGTGCCCAATTAAAAAATAGAACATTACAGCAATATACTGTAATAAAAGTTATGTGAATGTGGTTGGTCTCCTTAATCAACTTCAGTTTTGTTGGAAATGTGGCAGTGCTTCTTCACCAGAAGACGCAGCCTCTCCAGTAATTGTTAACATTTTTCCATACAAAACTGATCCTAAATCTGTATAACCATCCCTTACTTGCAGTAAATGGCTTGGTGTCATTTGTTTAATGGGTTCTTTTGCTGAAGTCTTTGTACAGACTAGATCACAAGTGATGGTACAGCACATTACTCAAGTTGTGATAAGACAAAGTGCAAATTCATTTTGTCTCAACCCTGAGGAAGAAAATAAAATTAACCCACAGCAGATGGGAATTGTATAGAACAGGGGTTGGGAAGCTAAGCGATATGTTTTTGTAAATAAAGTCTTACTGGAACACAACCTTGCCCATTTCTTTATGTTGCCTATGGCTGATTTCAGGCTACAGTGGCAGACTTCAGTAATTGTGACAGAGGCTACACGGCCGGCAAACCTAAAATATTTACTATCTGGCTTTTTAAGAAACATAATCTGTTAACCCTGTATAGAATATGCTGTCTTTACTGCCAAACTAGGTTCACACTGGGGCTTCCCTGGTAGCTCAGCTGGTAAAGAATCTGCCTGCAATACAGGAGACCCTGCTTCAATTCCTGGGTCAGGAAGGTCCTCTGGAGAAGGGATAGGCTACCCACTCCAGTATTCATGAGATTCCTTGGTGGCTTAGATGGTAAAGAATCGACCTGTAATGTGGGAGACCTGGGTTCAATCCCTGGGTTGGAAGATTCCCTAGAGAAGGGCCTGGCATCCCACTCCAGCATTCTTGCCTGAAGAATCCCATGGACCGAGGAGCCTGGCGGGTTACAGTCCACGGGGTCACAAAGAGTCAAACACAGCTGAGTGACTAAGCACAGCACAAGTTCACACTGAAACAAAGACCCAAATGGGAAAGAAAAGAAAAATAACTAGCCCATAATCATGGTGTCCTATGCGAAGAGTTTCTGGAGTATTCAAAGCTTAGCCTGAAGAACTAAGTGGACAGGATTAGGAGCTGGTGAACTCAGAAGACACTGTATTAATATAATTATTAGTATATTATTATTAATTGTAATAATTATTAATTATTCTATTAATCAATATTATTATTCCAGGAGTTAGGTGTACTTAAGGAACACCACAGATTACATGTTATTTGCACATGCCCACATACTCCATAACGTTGCTATTTAAAGGAAGTATTTCTAGACTTTTTCTCTCTTTCTCCACTATCATTTTTCCTAAATTCCTATACAGAAGAGCCCTAGAAAATCAAGATGGGAGACGCAGTGAGGATTTTATTCAGAATGACAGTTTGGCCAAATGATTTCGAGGTTTGGACACGCTTATCTGTATGCATTATAATAATAATATTATTATTATTATTAACCTATTATTAGGTTAATAATAATAACCTATTAATTATTTCAGATTAATAGGTTATTAGAACCTATTTCAGACATTAGGTTCTACTTATGTCATAATGTACCAGTATAACCTGGAACATTAGCTTTGCAGCAGTTTCTTTACTTCCACATCTCCCCTCCCCTAAATGTACAAGGTTTGTTAGAAGTTTTAAACACTTTCTAAGTTTCTCTAGAATTAAAGCGCTAAGCGCAACGCCTTACAGAGAAAGCAGCTAATAAACATTTGCTAAACGTTTGAATGAGTGAAAGCGTACAAAGGTAGCACCGCTGTGCGGCTTTCCATACTAGCGAGTTTCCTCACTTCCCCACCTTCCTCCCCACCTCCCCACCCTCCACGCCCCCGGCAAGAGTTTGTCAGGACAAATTTCCAACCACAGAACATTTTATTTAACTCTTTATTTTAACACGGCGGTCAATCACTGGGAAAAGAAGATAAGACAATGTAGTTTATTATTATTATTAAAGATGGCACGAGTGAGCATGTCCAGCATGCCCTATTTTAAGCTTGAAAAATAAATTGGTTACACTAATAGCAGGCTCCGGAAAGAGAAAGACGCCCCCTCCTCTTGCATATTCTGGGCGGTCTTTTGAGATGCCACACCCACAACGCCTGAACTCAAAGAATCTCTCCTCGCGGCAAGGCCGAGGCAGCGCAGAGCGAAGCAGGTCGCAGGCTCCCGGGCGCACGCGGACGGCGTGGGCGACCGCCCTTCCACGGCCAGCTGCGGAGCATCCTCCGCCAGGAACACCTGCTCAGAGGCGACTCGGGTGGTCACCCCGGGCCCGCGCAGGCCGGGGAGCGTGCGGCCGATACTTACCGGTTGGGGATACAATTCTTCACCAGGACGAGAGACGTGGGGCTGTCACGATCCAGGCCAGCCCGCTTTCAGATCTCTTCCAGAACAGCCACCAGGGCAACTGCGGCTACTGAGGCACAAGCTCAGCGGCGGGGGATCAAACCCGCGGCTCCCACCAGGCACGCTAGGCTGAGACGAGGGTGAGTCCCAAGCCTTGCCAGCCAGGTGAGCAGAAGTAGCGCACCGAAGATTCCGGAACACACAGGCTCGGCGCGCGCTCCCGCCAGGCTGGCTGAGAGGCCACGTCGCGCATGCTCCTGGACCGCCTAGACGTCCAGCCCTGAGGAGGAAGAGCTCTGCAGGCTTGGGGTGCGTGGGGTGCAGACGTCACGAGCGGTGCGGGGCGGTTGGTGACAGCTGAGTCCGTGGTGCCCTGCGCGTCCTGACTTCGCCGCCCAGGCATAGCAGAAGTGCACCGACCATCCAGGTGAATGTCTTAATGACCCATAAAATGTCCTTACCCTTCCCTGTAGGACACTCCGATATTTTGTCTGGTTGCAGCCCTACTCTATGGAAAGAGTCCTCGGACTACCAGGCCCAGACCCGCATGGGCCACTGAGACTTGTAGTTCCCAAGATCTGGCCCATCCATTGGTCATCACCTTTGGGAATTAGTAAGGCTGAGAACCATTCCATCATACAGCGTTCGAGAGCAGTGCTTGATTTGTTTCAAATCCAAGTTCATATTATTTATTGAGTCCCTTCTGTGTGCTGGATACTTGGCTAGGATTGGTGGAGGGCAGATGAGTTCAGTGCCCAGCTCTCGTCCTCACTTTAGAGCAGGCAGAAAGTGAGCTTGCAGGGTAGGGTGTAATGAACAAAAAATACGTTATTATTAGTGCTAGTGGAGATCACAAAAGGACCAGAGTCAGAAAAAAAAAAAAAAAAAAATCATGGAAGATGTGACGTTTGAATGAGGCTTTGAAACGTGGAATGCTCTAGATTAAGGGAAGGGTGGAAAAATCCAACAGTGGAAATGCCAGGAAATATAAAGAGAGTTTGGTCTGAGTATAGCTGAAGGTTTATTTTGGAGAGTGGTGAGCAGGGCTTAAAGTGGGAAGTGGACAGAAGCTTTCTTGGCCTCACTTGCAGAAAGGTGCTCCGTTTTGAGTTTCTCTCCAGCAGGGACTGTAAGTACAGGCACCAAGATACATAGTCAGGTTTAAATAAAATGCAGCATCACAGGACTTACTTGTGTCGTTTCTAGACCTCATGGTTCTCAGTGCTATATGGATTAATACATTTTTATCAATCCTGTGATGAACTTTGTGGGTAGCGAAATTATACTGCATTGTGTGTTGGATATAATCTTTCAAAATATACTACAGTTTTTATAATTTGTTTTGTCACCTTTTCAGTTTTATATATACTATAATACCAGGAGTTTCAAGGGAATTAGACCCAGTCTTTCTTGACCTACGGAAACAGGTTGTGATGTGAAATTTTCAGGCTTAATTCTGAGAACAATGGATGATTTAATTTTGATGACTTTCAAAGACATGTACAGATTCATGGATCAGAAAATCCTTTGTCAAGACTTGGTTCCTAGGTTTTCTTTTAGAAAATAAGATCACAGTTAACTAAAAGACACTAATTTTCAAACTTAGGTAATGGAACACATGGAATTCATGCTAGTTTTTGTGAAACACTGTGAAATAATGCTGTCTCACACTTAGTTGTAGAATTTTTTGGTTAAGTTCCACCTTTTCCATATGCCAGTACCAGTAAAGATTAAATATTACAGAAGATCAATAACTAAATAGTATTAAAAAACAATAGTATGTTTCTTTTAGTTTTTAGTTAAATTAAAAAATTTACATAGCATAAGTTTATCTTATGCATCAAAATAGTTTTCTCTCAGTAATATTCTTAAAAATATTTCTTATTTATTTAGAAAGTGGAAATGAGAGAGCCATCATGAAAAAGATTTCAAAGAGAAAAGAAGATATTTTTAGAAAGAAATGGATTTTATAAGGATTTTGATTATACAAAATAGCTCAATTATAAATGTAGGATAATCTTGAAAAAAATGATATATTTGGTTTTATATACAAATCATACAGTTCATATATTAAAAAATAATATGAGAATTTAAGGGTGGTATACTGTTTGATCTGTCAACTATGTAATTAAGAGTATTAGAGGTGAATTATTTATATATTTACTTATTTATTTGTTCCCTTATTTAAATATTTATTTATCTGTTCTCTCAGCCAGCCAGCAGTCAATTCCCTACTTTGCTAAAAAATAGTTTTTATTTTTTTAGTAAGCAAGTGAAACATTTTTAGGACTGGTATCTACATGTCACCTACAGTAATTCCAATTAAGATTCATATTTTATTCCTGTCTTCTAAATGGGCATGGGCAGTTATGCAAAGTATATCCAGCATGTTGGGTGATATTATTAGGAATTAAAGGAGACCTCTATCACTCACTTGGTGGCATTGATGTTCCATCATACCTTCAAGGTTTGCTGTCCCCTTGGTCAAGAATAAAATCAAGTATTTTTAACTTTGTTGAGGAAAATGCTGAAGGCTTAATAAGAACAGAACATCTTAATTCGTGTTGACCTTATTCAGCAATTCTTAAGTGTGGTACAGAAACCACTGGTGGATTTTGGAGTTCTTTCAGAAAGTGTATAGACTAAGCTTGTAACTATGGTCATGTCAATACCCTCATGTCAGTACCCTGCTTTGGCTTTTGACCCAAATCCATGTTTTTACTGTGATTATAAATCTGATGTGTGTTTGCTTGCTCCTCCCACTCCAGCTGCACCCTAGTTTGGTTAGCATGTACAGTTGTTGTTTAAAGAGTCTTTTGCTATTCTATTTTTTTAACTTAAAATGAAAACCAAACTTATCCAGAATGTGCTGAAAAAGAGTTTAACGTTGCTAGTATGGTTTCATTTTGGAATATTGAGGTTAAAAAGTGGTGAAGGAAATGCTGATTTTAACATGTTGAATTTTTTGTGATGGTAGGATATTCAATTAGAAATACCACTAGGCAACTAGAAATATGGTATTCAGGAGAGCAATCAAGGTTAGGGACACATTTAGGAAGTCATGGGAATATATACATTCTGCAAAGCCTTTGAATGTACCCACATTTAAGCTATTAAGAGAAGTGTGACCAATGAAGGATACAAGGAGTAAGTGACCAGAGAGGTAGAATGATAGAGGACAAGGATCTGGAAAGCTTTTAGAAAAAGTTATCACATGCTACAGAGTACTCAAGTAATAGCTAACATTGATATGGTGTTGAGTTTCAAAGTATTTTTATTTGTTTGATCTCATTTGATCTTCCTAAAAGATACATGTAGTAGTAGGTAGTAGTGAAGTCGCTCAGTCGTGTCCGACTCTTTGCGACCCCGTGGACTGTAGTCTACCAGGCTCCTCTCTCCATGGGATTTTCCAAGCAATAGTCCTGGAGTGGGTTGCCATTTCCTTTTCCAGGGGATCTTCCCAAACCAGGGCTCGAACCTGGGTCTCCCACATTGTAGACAGATGCTTTACCATCTGAGCCACCAGGTAGGCAATATATGAACACTAAGAACTAACTACTGGATTTTATCATTAAAATGTCCTTTTAAATATTACAGAGAGGAATTTCTTAATTTAAAAATCTGTGTATAAAGAGCTCATGCCTGCATGCTAAGTCACTTCAGTCGTGTCCAGCTATTTGCGACCCTATGGACCGTAACCCACCAGGTTTCTCTCTCCATGGAATTCTCCAGGCAAGAATACTGGAGTGGGTTGCCGTGCCCTTCTCCAGAGGATCTTCCCAACTCAGGGATTGAACCTGTATCTGTTCTTCTGCATTGGCAGATGGATTCTTTACCATTAGCGCCACTTGGGAAGCCATAAAGAGATCACACCAACTGATAAAAGAGTGAAATTTAAGAAAATGGGCAAAAGATATGAATCGTCATTTTAAAGGAGATAACTTTCAAAGGGCTGCTGCTGCTGCTGCTAAGTCACTTCAGTCGCGTCCGACTCTGTGCGACCCCATAGACAGCAGCCCACCAGGGTCCTCTGTCCCTGGGATTCTCCAGGCAAGAATACTGGAGTGGGTTGCCATTTCCTTCTCCATTCGAAGGGCTGATGAACTTATGAAAAGATATTAAATGCCGGAACAAAAAGATGCAAGGTAACCCTACCCCTCTTTTCTTGCAGATGTCAGAAGACCCATATAACGTTGCAGTAGAAGAAAATGTAGACAAGCATATCTCAAAAGGTTCTCAATAAGTATACCACAGCTCTGATGCTGCTGGGCTTTATTTTTTTTTTTTTAATATAAATGACTAATCCTACCCCACAGTTTCATTTGGAAACACAGTTTCTTAAAAGATGAGTTCAAACAGAAACTAAACTTCCTATATAATATTTAATACAAGTGGGCATAAGGAAATAATGGTAAAGTCAGTGCATGTATAAAATTAAATTTTGTTTCCTCTCTTTTTCTCTGCAAACATGGAAAATCTCCTCATGATTCAGGCTGTGTTCAACCATAAAGAAACGGAGATCTAGAACATGCTTCAGGAAACTTCAGCTCTCAGGAAGAAAGATATATAAACAATGGTTTATCCCTGTTTCATTCATCCAGCACATATTTATTAAACACCTACTATATGCCATCTGTCATTCTAAGTTCTGGGAATAGAGTATAAACAAATCAACTAATAATTTTTAAATTATATCACAGAACACTGCAGATAAGAATGAAGGTGTTTGGGGACTTTCCTGGTGGTCCAGTGGTTAGTACTGCACTTCCAACTGCAGAGTGCATGGGTTTGATCCCTGGTGGGGGAACTAAGATCCCACATGCCTTATGGCCAAAAAGTTAAAAGAAAAAGAAGAAGAAGATTCTCATGACCTATACTGATTTAGTTTTATGCTCACCGTTTATTTCCACCATTTTCTATTTATCATTACGTACTCAAAGGGAGGGAGAAGAAAAAGAAAAATACAAGGCAAAATGACCATTCAGTTCAGTTCAGTTCAGTTCAGTCGCTCAGTCGTGTCCAACTCTTTGCGACCCCATAAATC
>SJYT01063224.1:0-21855 GCA_006410635.1 Cephalophus harveyi | reverse complement strand
GACTCTTTTGTTGACCATGATGGCTACTCCATTTCTTCTGAGGGATTCCTGCCCGCAGTAGTAGATATAATGGTCATCTGAGTTAAATTCACCCATTCCAGTCCATTTTAGTTTGCTGATTCCTAGAATGTCGAGGTTCACTCTTGCCATCTCTTGTTTGACCACTTCCAATTTGCCCTGATTCATGGACCTGACATTCCAGTTTCCTATGCAATATTGCTCTTTACAGCATTGGACCTTGCTTCTATCACCAGTCACATCCACAGCTGGGTATTGTTTTTGCTTTGGCTCCATCCCTTCATTCTTTCTGGATTTATTTCTCCACTGACCTCCAATAGCATATTGGGCACCTACTGACCTGGGGAGTTCCTCTTTCAGTATCCTATCATTTTGCCTTTTCATACTGTTCATGGGGTTCTCAAGGCAAGAATACTGAAGTGGCTTGCCATTCCCTTCTCCAGTGGACCACATTCTGTCAGACCTCTCCACCATGACCCGCACGTCTTGGGTTGCCCTGCAGGCATGGCTTAGTTTCATTGAGTTAGACAAGGCTGTGGTCCTAGTGTGATTAGATTGACTAGATTTCTGTGAGTATGGTTTCAGTGTGTCTGCCCTCTGATGCCCTTTTGCAACACCTACCATCTTACTTGGGTTTCTCTTATCTTGGGCGTGGGGTATCTCTTCATGGCTGCTCTAGCAAAGTACAGATGGTGCTCCTTACCTTGGATGAGGGGTATCTCCTTCTGCCGCCCTTCCTTACCTTCAGCGTGGGATGGCTCCTCTAGGCCCTCCTGCGTCCGGCAGCCACCACTCCTTGGACGTGGGATTCCTCCTTCCAGCTGCTGCCCCTGGCCTTGGACGTGGGGTTGCTCCTCCCGGCCACCACCCCTGGCCTTGGGCGTGGGGTTGCTCCTCCTGGTCACCGCCCTGGCCTCGGACGTGGCATGGCTCCTTTCGGCCGCTGCCCCTGGCCTCGGACGCAGGGTGGCTCCTTTCGGCCACTGCCCCGACCTCGGACGCGGGGTGGCTTCTTTCTGCCGCCGTCCCTGGCCTCGGGCGCGAGGTATCTTCTCCTGGTCGTAGCCCCTCAGCTCTGGGACCATTAGGTCCTCCCATTTTCTGTACGTAGGACTACATGACTCCTGTCCTCAGTCCATATAGTAGATCATCTGATGGATGAATCAAAAATAATATGTGGCTTAGAGTGCACTCAACAGCTGGAGCAGTCTTTATACTCGACAGGATCGTTTCACTTCTTGTAGGAGCTGGCAGGAATTGGGGTCACCAGTATTACACTGAATTTTCAAAACTGACATAAGTGGTTAAAAATGAGTGCTTGAAGACTTACCTCTCTCTTTTTCAGATTCCTTCCTCTTCAGTTTAAACAAGTTGAAGTATTGATATTTATATGTTTTGTAGACTACAGAGCAGCTTATATAGAATGGCTTTGATATTTATACATTTTGTAGACTGTCTGCAGTTTATATAGAATATTACTGTTTTCATGAATTTCTTTTTCCTAAAAGGTAAAAAAGGTTTCTCAACAATTTTTTTTTTTTTAGCCTGACTGCAAAATTCAGTCCTGATCATGCATGACTATTCCAGATGAAAAGGAGGGAGGTTCTAAGCTCTGTTTCCTAGATTCTGAACTCTCATGGGGCAGTGATTTGGTCTTCATAATTGTCATGATCCAAAGAAATGCATATTAGCTAGCTATTTAATAAGTACTCTATTGCTGTTTAGTTATACTTCAAGAAAGTGTCATGAGCTCTGTATTATGTTGGCTTCTTGACAGATTTGAATGTAGAAGAAAATCAAAACATAATAGAAAGTCTGAGAGGCAAAGTAAGAGAAAAGCTAAAAAATGCCAAGGTAATGCTAATTTTTTTTCTTTCTCATTTTCAAATTTACTGTTTAAATGCAGCATGTATCATGGTGAACTTTTCTTTGTCAGAAAAGAGCTAAAATTCAGTTTTAACATAACTCCTTAAATCCAAAAAGCTCTAGATTCTTTTCCTTGCTTTTTTTCCTTCAAACCTAATGCCAAGGAAAATTAAATGACTTGCTTGTGGTCACTATATATGACATCTCAGGAGAGAACATGTATATACTTTTTTTAAAAAGAAAAACATTGAGAAGTCTTTGTTTTTATCCATTTTTGGCTGAAGACTTATGAACATGATTAAATCTATATCTGTATAAATTAAGTTTTCCATACTCTTCATTTGCATTGTGTTTCAGATTAATCAAGGTGAAAAATCATCAACTCAACTGCTCATTGATAATAAGATATATCAGTGGTCTAAGGTGAATAACTCTTTTTTAGTCTTTTTAAACAGTTTATTGAGATGTACTTTACAGAGCAAAAACTCAACCATTTTAAGTGTATGATTCAGTGAACTTTAGTAAACTTACAGAATTGTGCAGTCAACACTATAATCCAGTTTTAGACCATTTTGGTCACTCTTGTGCCAGTTTTCAGTCACTCTCCATTTCTACTTGACATTATTTTTTATCCTAAAAAATTATAATACAATATTTTAGGTGATCCCTGACTTACAGATTTTGTTCTAAAATCCAATATGTAATCATATATTTGAAACTTGAAATGAAAAAACAACTCAAATTTTGAAACATTATTTAGAATAAAGACAAAGCAGCTTTAACAAAAAGATTCAAACTAAAATGTCTTCTTTATATTCCTCTTTAATTATAATAGATAAGAAGTCCAGGCTGCTAGGGGGAGAAGGGCGTGGCAACCCACTCTAGTATTCTTACCTGGAGAATCCCATGGACAGAGGATCTTGGCAGGCTGCAGTCCTTAGGGTCACAAAGAGTCGTACTGAAGCGACTTGTTTTTATTGAGATGTACTTTACAGAGCAAAAACTCAACCATTTTAAGTGTATGATTCAGTGAACTTTAGTAAACTTACAGAATTGTGCAGTCAACACTATAATCCAGTTTTAGACCATTTTGGTCACTCTTGTGCCAGTTTTCAGTCACTCTCCATTTCTACTTGACATTATTTTTTATCCTAAAAAATTATAATACAATATTTTAGGTGATCCCTGACTTACAGATTTTGTTCTAAAATCCAATATGTAATCATATATTTGAAACTTGAAATGAAAAAACAACTCAAAATTTGAAACATTATTTAGAATAAAGACAAAGCAGCTTTAACAAAAAGATTCAAACTAAAATGTCTTCTTTATATTCCTCTTTAATTATAATAGATAAGAAGTCCAGGCTGCTAGGGGGAGAAGGGCGTGGCAACCCACTCTAGTATTCTTACCTGGAGAATCCCATGGACAGAGGATCTTGGCAGGCTGCAGTCCTTAGGGTCACAAAGAGTCGTACTGAAGCGACTTGTATGCACACACGCCAGGCTGCTAGGAGAGTTCTGCCTCTTCAATGCTTGGTTTCCATCCCTGAGTCCAGTGGCAAAACTCCAGGGTTTTCATTTGCTGGCCAAAGGCAAGGCAGGAGAAAGAGAGCCGTAGGATTGCAGATTGATCTCTTGCAGGACAAGACCTGCAAACTGCACACCGGATTTCCACTAAAAGAACATGGGTGCATTGTCTAGATATCTAGTTAAAAGATTCTGTCATTAGAGATAGGAAAAAAGACAATCATGAACAGCTAGTCATTTTTGCCATAAGCAATGAGAGTATTAAACCCTACAAACTTTAAAATGCAATGATCCTTTCTTGGGTTTTTACGAAATTCATCTTTGTCCTCTTTGTAGGGTCCTTCTTGGATTCTTAGTACAAATTATTTTAATTAAAGTAAAAATAGGCTAAAGAAAAGATGTTTGTATATATGTTATTCATTCAACAAATGAATAAAAGTGTGCTTAGATTGGATGTAATTTAACTATGAATAGTAAAAAAGGAAATTTGTCAAGATCACTTCATTGAACATCAATAAAAGTGGTGAAAAGGAAGAGAAATTGGCTTCTAAGAATTTCCATTCAGTTCAGTTCAGTCGCTCAGTCGTGTCCGACTCTTTGCGACCCCATGAATTGCAGCACGCCAGGCCTCCTTGTCCATCACCGTCTCCCGGAGTTCACTCAGACTCACGTTCATCGAGTCTGTGATGCCATCCAGCCATCTCATCTTGGCATAGCTGCTCAGGAAGTTGAGGATTTTAGCAAATGATTTTGCAAAAAGCAGAGACAAAGGGAAGTAAAAGTATATCCTGAAAATTTATATATAAGTATTGTTGAAAATTAATGAGTCAGCTAAGTTGTAGATACAAATATATAGGATAAGATTTTATATTTTGCATATTTTAAAATTCTTTGGCTCCTAGGAACTAGCAGTTTGATTGATTGACTGATTGATAGATTGATTCTTCTCCCAAATCTCTCTAAAAACAATCCATTAAATGTACGTGAGAAAGAAGTGATAGGTGATTTACATTTAAAAGATTCCTTTATGGTATTGAAAAGTAAGAGTCTATTTATATTCATTTCAAGACTGAATACTGGCTTACTGTTGCTTAATCCACAGGCTGAAGTTCCACTGGATGAAGGTCTTTCATTTTTCATTCTGAGTGGTGAAGAAGACTCAGCTATAAGCCAATCTGCAGAGCAGGTTGGATTTGTTCCTCCTGAAAACATAGGCAGATTTAGTAGGAAGGGTTTATGAAAGAGATCTACATAGTCACAAATAAAAAGCTGGGATTTAAGATGAGAGTTTGATGTTACTCGGCTGTCAGGGCAGATCTTAGCTCTGAAGCCAGGTTTAAAGCCCTACCAGGGGTGCAGCAAAGGTAGCTTGGTAATGGGAGCTCTGGAAGGTACAAAGAGCCCCTCCTTGTGGTTGAAATCTTCAAAGAGATCCCCTATGTGAAGATACCTCGAGGTGTCAGTGTCATATCTTGTTTGACTTTTGAAAAAAAAAAAAGCCACAAAAATATCTGATTTTAAAATCTTTTTGATTTCATGACAGAGATATATACAGAAAGTATGATGATGTGATGACGTGATATGAACCTAGATGATACTTAACCATGTTAGTCAATTTTGTCAAGTTGATCAAAGCCATGTACAGTTATCTATTCAAAGGAATTCTATGATTAATTCTTTTTATTTATTTATTTGTCCCTAAATGTATGTTTTCAAAAATTTAGGGATTTTTTATTTACATGACTCTCATACTCTGTCTCCTTCTTTCTTTCAATATATGTAGATTTTAAGTTAGGCAACTATAGTCATCTAAAATGGTGATTTTTGTGTGTGTGTGAAGAGACATATAAAATTTCTGATATGATATAAAAGTGTACGTTTTTACATTTAGTAATATATCTACTTCAATATCTCCATTGTTTGAAACTTTTATATATCATGCTGCTACTGCTAAGTCGCTTCAGTCGTGTCCGACTCTGTGCGACCCCATAGACGGCAGCCCACCAGGCTCCCCCGTTCCTGGGATTCTCCAGGCAAGAACACTGGAGTGGGTTGCCATTTCCTTCTCCAGTGCATGAAAGTGAAAAGTGAAAGTGAAGTTGCTCAGTCGTGTCTGACTCAGCGACCCCATGGACTGCAGCCTACCAGGCTCCTCCATCCATGGGATTTTCCAGGCAAGAGTACTGGAGTGGGGTGCCATTGCCTTCTCCGAATATTTCAGAAATAATTGATCATTTGTCACAGACTTCTACTTGTATCTTTACTTTTCTTTCTTTTTTTCTTAAATAGCATCCAGAAAAGAACATGACTGCTCCACATTACCTTAGGTAGTACTGCTTTCTGAATGGTGAAAAAATGGGGCTGAAGACCACATGGCTGATGTCCCTAGACTTTGCCCTGTTCTGTAAATTCTCAACAATTGGACTATCATAGACCAATATCTTAGAACATTTTTCCAGAGGAGAGGAGAGGAGAGACTTGAATTGTAGTTCTTTTTCAGTAGTATTTTGTTGAGAATTGCAATGAAGGGCTATAGGAACATCATAGTTTATGATATTAAGCCTTAAGTGAGTTCTTCAGTGTTCAATGAAAGTTCATTGTAACGTGGTTTCAGCTTGAACTTGAACTAGGTGGCGTAGATCAGAAAGACTTCATGGCAGGATTTTAGTACATTTTATTTATCTGCACATTAATCATTGGGGACAAGCATGTATACTTATTTTTCTTTTGGGATTCAACAGAGATCAGTAAATGGTAGTTACCACAAACATTTTTCACTTGGTGATGATTTACAGAACTTTGCTGAGGTCCAAGATGATGATTTTGTGGAAGAAGTCATTTTCCCAGATTTACTTGAAGTAAAGGCTGCTGATTATGAAGGTGACCAAGAACAAATAAAAAAACAACAGGCAAATATTTTTGTTCCAAGTAGTTCTCCAGGTAAAGGAGATTTTTTTCATGATATCATTTTTTTTCATGATAAAATATTCAAGTCATTAATGAATCACAGTATAGGACAATAGCTTCTTTATATGGTGGATAGATAAAAAGTAATGATCTAAAATTATAGAAAGTTATCTGTATTTATTCTTTGTGCATTATCTGAGTTTAAGAGAATTGGTTAAAAGAGCTCATTCATTGTCATGTGTGTGTGTGTGTGTGTGTCTGTGTCTGTGTATTTGAATTTCTGGTAGACTTTCAGTTAGTTCAGTCGCTCAGTCGTGTCCGACTCTTTGCAACCCCATGGACTTCAGCACGCCAGGCCTCCCTATCCATCACCAGCTCCTGGAGTTTACTCAAACTCATGTCCATTGAGTCCATGATGCCATCCAACCATCTCATCCTCTGTCGTCCCCTTCTCTTATGCCTTCAATCTTTCCCAGCATCAGGCTCTTTTCAAATGAGTCAGCTCTTCGCATCAGGTGGCCAAAGTATTGGAGTTTCAGCTTCAACATCAGTTCTTCCAATGAACACTCAGACTGATCTCCTTTAGGATGGACTGGTTGGACCTCCTTGCAGTCCAAGGGACTCTCAAGAGTCTTCTCCAACACCACAGTTCAAAAGCATCAATTCTTCGGCACTCAGCCTTCTTTATAGTCCAACTCTCACACCCATCTATGACTACTGGAAAAACTGTAGCCTCGACTATGTGGACCTTTGTTGGCAAAGTAATGTCTCTGGTTTTTAATATGCTGTCTAGCTTGGTCATAACTTTCCTTAAAAGAGGAAGCATCTTTTAATTTCATGGCTGCAATCACCATCTGCAGTGATTTTGGAGCCCCCAAAAATAGCCACTGTTTCCACTGTTTTCCCATCTATCTGCCTTGAAGTGATGGGACTGGATGCCATGATTTTAGTTTTCTGAATGTTGAGCTTTAAGCCAACTTTTTCACTCTCCTCTTTCACTTTCATCAAGAGGCTTTTTAGTTCTTCACTTTCTGCCATGAGGGTGGTGTTATCTGCATATTTGAAGTTATTGATATTTCTCCTGGCAATCTTGATTCCAGCTTGTGCTTCTTCCAGCCCAGTGTTTCTCATAATGTACTCCGCATATAAGTTAAATAAGCAGGGTGACAATATATAGCCTTGATGTACTCCTTTCCCGATTTGGAACCAGTCTGTTGTTCCATGTCCAGTTCTAACTGTTGCTTCCTGACCTGCATACAGGTTTCTTAAGAAGCAGGTCAGGTAGTCTGGTATTCCCATCTCTTCTAGAATTTTCTACAGTTTCTTGTGATCCACAGTCAAAGGCTTTGACATAGTCAATAAAGCAGAAATAGATGTTTTTCTGGAACTCTCTTGTTTTTTCCATGATCCAGCAGATGTTGGCAATTTGAACTCTGGTTCCTCTGCCTTTTCTAAAACCATCTTGAACATCTGGAACTTCACGGTTCACGTATTGCTGAAGCCTGGCTTGGAGAATTTTGAGTGTTATTTTACTAGCATGTGAGATGAGTGCAATTGTGCTGTAGTTTGAGCAATCTTTGGCATTGCCTTACTTTGGGATTGGAATGAAAACTGACCTTCTCCAGTCCTGTGACCACTGCTGAGTTTTCCAAATTTGCTGGCATATTGAGTGCAGCATCATCTTCCAGGATTTGAAATAGCTCAACTGGAATTCCATTAACTCCACTAACTTTGTTCATAGTGATGCTTCTTCCTAAGGCCCACCTGACTTCACATTCCAGGATGTCTGGCTCTAGGTTAGTGATCACACCATCGTGATTATCTGGGTCATGAAGATCTTTTTTGTATAGTTCTTCTGTGTATTCTTGCCACCTCTTTTTAATATTTTCTGCTTGTGTTAGGCCCATACCATTTCTGTCCTTTATTGAGCCCACCTTTGAACGAAATGTTCCCTTGGTATCTCTAATTTTCTTGAGGAGATCTATAGTCTTTCCTATTCTATTGTTTTCCTCTTTTTCTTTGCATTGATTGCTGAGGAAGCCTTTCTTATCTCTCCTTGCTATTCTTTGGAACTCTGCATTCAAATGGGTATATCTTTCCTTTTCTCCTTTGGTTTTTGCTTTTCTTCTTTCTACAGCTATTTGTAAGGCTTCCTCAGACAGCCATTTTGCTTTTTTGCATTTCTTTTTTCTTGCGGATGGTCTTGATCCCTGTCTCCTGTACAATGTCACAAACCTCCATAGTTCTTCAGGCACTCTGTCTATCATATCTAATCCCTTGAATCTACAGTTAGGAACTGATTCTATAAACCCAATTCTTATATCTCCTCATATCTAGATAACCACTGAAATCTTTCATGGTGATGAGTATTACTTGTGAATCTCAAAAGTATCACAATACTAGTAGAAATCTTCTTAAAGAATATGTACTTAATTGCTTATATTCTCCCCCACCAAAATCACATATATACTGACCTTTCTCCCTTGCCTCTTTGGATCAGTTTCTCAGAGTTATCTGAGATGCTGTCTCCTGGGTTGCAGTCCTCATTTTGCCCCAGATATCTTACCTTGCAACTTAACTTGCAACTCTCATATTGTGCATTAAAAAAAAATTTTTTTAACGGACTGGAGAAGGGAATGGCAAGCCACTTCAGTATTCTTGCCTTGAGAACCCCATGAACAGTATGAACAGGCAAAATGATAGGATATCAAAAGAGGAACTCCCCAGGTCATTAGGTGCCCAATATGCTACNGCGTTTCCTATGACCAGTGCGTTCTCTTGGCAAAAGTCTATTAGCTTTTGCCCTGCTTCATTCTATACTCCAAGGCCAAATTTGCCTGTTACTCCAGGTGTTTCTTAACTTCCTACTCCTACATTCCAGTCCTCTATAATGAAAAGGACATCTTTTTTGGGTTTTAGTTCTAAAAAGTCTTGTAGGTCTTCATAGAACTGTTCAACTTCAGCTTCTTCCGTGTTACTGGTTGGGGCATAGACTTGGATTACTGTGATATTGAATGGTTTGCCTTGGAAACAAACAGAGATCATTGTTGTTGTTCTTGAGATTGCATCCAAGTACTGCATTTCGGACTCTTGTTGACTATGATGGCTACTCCATTTCTTCTAAGGGATTCCTGCCCACAGTAGTAGATAGAATGGTAGACATTAGTGGTAGAGTATATGATAGTCCTCTTTTGCTTCTTGTTTGGTCAATCCCAGTTTACTGTTTCGGACTTGAAAGTAACATCTAGGTTTTATTATTAAGTGATCAACCAGCTTAAACTGCCAGAAGATATGATGCCACGCATTTTAGAAGAAGAAGGATTCTACATTCAGAAAAAGCCAGAAATATATAAAAAGACCTGCAACAAAATGGAAAATCGTCTGCTTAAACTAGAGGCAAGTTCACTACCTGATAAGCTAAATCACTCACTGGCAGTATGTGACATTTGTTTTTAGTGTAATATTTAATTACTATATTCTTAAATATTTTTAATAGGGAAAGTGTTGGTTTGAAGAAAGTGGAGAAATAATGTCATTACCTTCACCTATTAGACGGTCATGGAATTTCAGACTAAACATAAGCAAGGAGCCTTTAAATCCAGCACTGAAGACCATGTATAGAAAGGTAACCAACAGTTTATTTGTGATTATGTTTAGAATTCTTGTAACATAAATTATAACTTGTATAGTTACTTGTATACTTATTTTGTTAATTCACCTTTTGAGGATATTAGTAAGTCTGCTGCTGCTGCTGCTGCTAAGTCGCTTCAGTCGTGTCCGACTCTGTGCGACCCCATAGACAGGAGCCCAACAGGCTCCCCTGTCCCTGGGATTCTCCAGGCAAGAACACTGGAGTGGGTTGCCATTTCCTTCTCCAAGTAAGTCTAGTAAAGGCAAAACTATGATGAAGTATTAAATAGCCATTAAAATTATGTTTTCAAGGAATATTTAATGATCTGGGGGAGAGCTCAGAATGTGAAGTTAAAAAAAAAAAAGCAGAACGTGAAATTTCATATGATCCTATCTTTATAAAAATAGATAATGAGTGAATGAATTTATCAATGAATAAGTACAGACATATGTATGTATATAGATTAAAAGTCTGGGAAATATATCAGAGTTAATAATTATCTCTGGATAGTAGGACAGAGGCTTATTTTTTATTTTTTTCTTATACACTCTTCTAAATTTCAGAAATGAAATATATTGTACTTATAATCAAAGAAATAAATTTTATATGTATTTCAGAGCACATTATGAAAATTATCAGTTCATTAACCTAATGAAAAGAAATATTTAGACAGAAATAGTTATATTAAAAATTTGGCATAAAAAATTTAAGAATTATGTACAAAAACTTAATTACTCAATCACTTGCCTTTGTTGTCCAGTGATGCCATCCAACCATCTCATCCTCTGTTGTCCCCCTTCTCCTGCCTTCAGTCTTTTCCAGCATCAGAATCTTATCCAGTGAGTTGGCTTTTCACATCAGGTGGCCAAAGTATTGGAGCTTCAGCTTCAGCATCAGTCCTTCAGTGAATATTCAGAGTTAATTTCCTTTAGGATTGACTGGTTTGATCTCCTTGCTGTTCAAGGGACTCTCAAGAGTCTTCTCCAACACTGCAGTTCAAAAGCATCAATTCTTCAGAGCTCAGCTTTCTTTACAGTCCAACTCTCACATCCATACATGACTACTGGAAAAACCATAGCTTTGACTAGACGGACCTTTGCTGGCAAAGTAATGTCTCTGCTTTTTAATATGCTGTCTAGGTTGGTCATAGTTTTCTTCCAAGGAGCAAGCATCTTTTAATTTCATGGCCGCAGTCACCATCTGCAGTGATTTTGGAGCCTCAGAAAATAAAGACTGTCACTGTTTCCATTGTTTCCCCATCTATTTCCCATGAAGTGATGGGACCAGGTGCCATGATCTTACTTTTCCTCTTCTAGTAATTATATGCCTTTTGTAGTCAATGCTTTTTCTTAAAAGATGCCTTTCTGTATCTCTTTCTTTTTTAAAAAAATTAATTATTTTAATTGGAGGCTAATTACTTTACCATATTGTAGTGGTTTTTGCCATACATTGACATGAATCAGCCATGGGTGTACATGTGTTCCCCATCCTGAACCCTGCTCCCACCTCCCTCCCCATCCCATCCTTCATATTCCATTAGCTGCAACATTTTAACAGCAAGAGCATCTCATTCCTTATAATGCTGATACTTCTCAGCTTACACAGAAAATAAGGTTTCTCCCTAAACTGAAGAGATTTATACTTTCAGAGGTCTCCTTATCTTTCTTTAACACGTGAGAATCTTCTTTCCACATAATATATGCTCTCTTTTCTTCTCCACAGTCTCTGTTTATTTCTCAGAGTATCTAGAAAAGTTTTTTTTTAATTCCTCATATCATAATATGTTTTTAATATCTTTATACCACTTATAAATTTATTTCAGGATTTTCTAAAAATACACCAAAACTTCTTGCTGCTAAGAAAATCTTTTACCATTTTACCATAAAAAATTCATTTAAGGTTTAATTAGTTGTCCTACTTTTAAAATTAAGACAAATACAAGATTTTTTTTTTTTTGTCATGAATGAGTGTTGATGTTTTTACCAAAATTCCTTGCTGTTACCCATACTTGGAATAGACAAAACCCGTAAGTTTTACCTTCTTTTTTTAAATTGGCTTGTTTTACTTTCTGGTGAGTATCTGTTGGTTCTTTCAGGTTCTCTTAACAGGACGGTCAGATGTTTTAATGCTTCTTTCGACTTTTATACAGTCACCAATACTATGCAGACCTTGCTGTTAGTGGTTTTTCTCCACCCACTTGTATTTTGGATTCAGTGGAGATGTTTTCAGATGCGATTTTGTTTAAAATCTTGTCCCTGGATTTTTGGTCTTGCTATCTAGTTACTCTGCTTGTTTTTTACAGATATTTGGGACTATAGGCATATATCTGAGATATTGCTGGTTCACTTCTAGACCACCACAGTAAAGCAAGTCAAATGAATTTTTTGATTTTGAAAAATGTCAAAATTGCATGTAAAAGTTATGTCTATACTAATCTGTAGTTTATTAACTATTCAATAGCATTATGTCTAAAAAACCCAGTGTACGTATCTAAATTAAAAAACACTTTATTGCTAAAAATGCTATTAATAACTGTCATTTGAGCTTTTTGCGCTTTTCTAACTTCATTCAAGCTAATTTCAGTGTTTCATGGACTCTTAGAGTTGGAATAAATATAAATATCACTTCATCAAGCATGTAAACTTGAGTATTAAAATTCATTCTGTAGCACCATCCTTAGCAGGTAATATTCTGGAATTAGTGTCCGACAAATACCTCTGCCTGCCTTTCCCTTCTGTCTTCTCTACAGTTTTTATTATGCACAGCCAGCTATGGAGGCAAGGTTCATTTGGGGTTTCTCACTGAGAAATAAAAATCTCAATGCTGTAAGGGCCACTGAAACAGAGATAATAGTTTGTGGTTTAAGTCTAGCTCCAGATGATTATTAGATTATCACATTAATGAACTATTGACCCACAAATTCTAAACACCATTTTTTTATCGTGATCCTTTAGGAAATTACTTGGGGGCTTGTAACTTGAAAGTTCAGCCTCTGTCAGCACATAGTAGTAAAGTAGATGACCATTTATAGTAAGGTGATTAAAATGCTCCAATATAAATATATGAAATCAAGGGCTATAATCAGTTTTAAGAAAGGAGGAGCAAATAATTATTTTTTTGTTTTTGTCTTCAATTTCTTACAGTTAGCATGTTACTTTTATAAGGAGTTACTTGTAATTAAAAAAATAGAATTGAATTAACATTGTGTAAATACTTTTCTTTAAAAGGCAGTGAAATCTGATCTAGAAAGCTCTACTAGGAACAAAATGGAAGGTCAAAGGGAAATGTATCAATTAGACCTCAATATAGTGGGTTTGCAATTCAGTCATCATCCTCTCTTCAATCAAGAACAAGTATTATGTGCTAGGCTGCTCCAACTTTATGAGTGTTTTCAGGACAGGCAGCAACAGAATTTACCACAGCTGCTTTATGAGAAGGTAAGCATGGTTTTCATTACATTTACAGAGCTGAACCTTTAATATTGAAAGAAAAAAAAAAAAACTTAGTACAGAGCAAGTTATGGTGGAATATTCCCTTAGCACTTCAACTATTTAACCAAATAAAGGAAAGCTTGATTTCAGTTTTTCTGAAAAAAAATTGTAGGAATTAAGTGGCCAGGGACACAGACTCAAACATATCCTTCAGGGTGTTTAGCATTTATAAATAGTTTGCTAATCAATGGTATTTCTTGATCCTATGACTCAAGAAGAATATTTGAAATGATTACTATTTAAAAGAATAAAATGACTATTTCAAGTATTGTAAGGAAGTATTTTTGATAAAAATATTAATGATCCTGAATCTTCTACAGAGTTTAGTATAAGAATGATTCAGCCAACTAATCGTCTAATGACACACATGTGTGTGCACACGTGCATGTGTGTGTGTGTGTTTGTGTGTGTGGCGCATGCACTCACCCGTGTCCAACTCTTTGTGACCCCATGGACTGTAGCCTGCCAGGTTCCTCTGTCCATGGAATTCTTGCATGCATGCATGTTAAGTAGCTTCAGTCATGTCTGACTCTTGGCAGCCCTATGGACTGTGGCTCACCAGGCTCCTCAGTCCATGGGATTCTCCAGGCAAGGCTATTGGAGTGGGTTACTTCAGGGGATCTTCCAGACTCCAGGATCAAACCTGCATCTCTTAAGTCTCCTGTTTGGCAGGCCGGTTCTTTATGGAATCCCAATGACATCATAGGAGAAGGCAATGGCACCCCACTCCAGTACTCTTGCCTGGAAAACCCCATGGACGGAGGAGCCTGGTGGGCTGCAGTCCATGGGGTCGCTAAGATTCGGACACAACTGAGCGACTTCACTTTCACTTTTCACTTTCATGCATTGGAGAAAGAAATGGCAACCCACTCCAGTGTTCTTGCCTGGAGAATCCCAGGGACGGGGGAGCCTGGTGGGCTGCTGTCTATGGGGTCGCACAGAGTCGGACATGACTGAAGTGACTTAGCAATGACATCATAAAGGGTACATAAAATCTGAGGAGAAATCAAAGAAATATACCCACTGACTACTTTCATAGATCTGTGCCTCTTGTTTAGACTGTATGCTGAGTTTTTGATACATGAATATTTTGTTAACAAGTGTTCTCTCTGAAAAGATATTCTGATAGGTCTCATTCAGTTAATTAATGTACTTAAATATTTAGTGAGGTATTTAGTTAAATAATCAAGCCTAGTAGGGTCACCAAGAGATTTCAATAAGCTGGAAATGAATTATACCTTAATGTATTTGCTTTTTAAAGTACAACTGCAAAAACAACAGGACTTAATCCATTTGATTGAGTTTTCATGTGTGGGAGTACTTCCTAAATGAAGCCTATGAATTAATAAGGTCAGAATATTTCCTAAAACAGAAGTTGAATATTCTAACTTTTAGTTTAATATGACCATTGTTTTTTTGAATGAAAGAACCAACTCTGAAACTAAGATGTAGGTCATTGAAAATATGATTTGTCTATTTAATAGTTTTCCAACACTGTTGTGCAATCTTTGAATCCTGATCTAGCAATAGCAATTTTGTTTCACTAGAATACTACCTGTTACTGTACATAAAAACTCATTTGTTTTTCATGTAGCATGGCTTTCTGTGTAAAATAATATTGAGGGATCCTTATTTGCAACATTTTTATTATATTAATGATTCTTAGGAGCCAAAAGTAATTTCTTAGCTGCTTTTTACTTTTCTTCACTTTATTTTAAATGTGCACACAAAAAGTGCACATTTATTTATTTAAAATATGCACATAAAAATGTGCACATTTATTTATTTATTTTAAATATGCACATAAACATTTTCTTCAGTTTCCTGGTAAATTGTAAAAAGAGAAATTTGATAGGGCATGTGTATGCCCTTCTAAAATGACAGAGAACTGTAGGAGGGAGGGAAAAAGACCAAGGGTTGCAGGGTGTGACCATTGGTCTTCTACCAAAATACTGATTTATAATTTTTGCATCCTTTTAGTCCCTTGGTGTGAAATATATATGGCTCTGCTCGTTCTCAGTGTGTTCAAACCAAGTTCAAAGTAGTAGGAGACTCGGTGACATCCAAGGATTTCTTAAACTGCAAAATATCCTGTTATGTGAATGTGAATTCCACTTGAAGAACACGGAGAAGTATTGTAGACAGTATAAAAGAGTAGAACAGATCCTCAATTTTGCAGGGTTCTGCTGTTGTTCCCTCTAGTTTACACAAGAGGGAAATTGCACAAGTAATACAGGAGTTCATTCCCACTGTAAGAGATTCAGTGTAGAAGTTTCATACTGTGAAAGTCCCACTTCAATCTTCACCTCTTGGTTTAAACTACAGCTTTAAAGATCTCTTTTCCATGTTTCTCTGTGTATATATATCCCATGATAGATTTTAAGATAAATTGGATCTTCTGGTATGTATTATTTGGCAACTTGGCTTTTTAAAATTACTTCTTTTTTAAAGTAATTTAATTACTTTAAAACTACTTGTAATTTAAAATTGCAAGTCTTAGAGCTTGTCCCATATCACTATATATAGACCCATAATATACATGTATTTTAATATGTTCAATCACTCCCCATTCTTGACACTTCTTTTGGTCATGAATGACTTCATAAATTACTTCTTAGGTCATTTCTATCTTCTTATGATTACAAGTAATAAAGCAGTGAACATCCGTGTATCTATGTATTTGAGCACATGTGTGAAAACTTCTGTAGGCTAGATTTGTAGAAGTGAAAGTTCTTGGTCAAGAGTAAGGGTGCATGAAGTTTAAATTTTTATCAGAGAGTAATGAATTGCCTTTCCAAGACAGTTTTTCAGTTTGAATTTCCACTGATAGTACAGGACGGAGTTTACTTCCCAGAGTCCTAACCAATAGTTGATATTATTTGCCCAGTTTTCTGTATAGCTTTGTTCATCTTTATAAGAGTTTTCATATATGTATATGTACAAATATATATACACATATAACTATTTACACATGTACATGCACACACATTGCATGTACAAAATGTATATTTTTGAATATGTTTTAAATATTTTTATCCCATTCTGTTACTTGCCTTTTGACTTCATTTTTCCTATCTCTTGAAAATATTTAAAATTTTATGAGGTCAAATCTGTCAGTTTTTTTCTTTGGGGACTTTAGATTTTGTTGTTCATTTATTAAATTTCTTAGATTTTTATCAGTTAGCATATCTTTGGTTACTTAGCGTATCTTTGATTACAATTCACAGAGAGCTCTCTCAGTTGCTTTAAACCATAGGGAAAAGGTATGGCTTTGTATATCAAAAGTTCTAAGTTAGGGCAGTTCTGTAGTTGGTTAATTTGATGGCTCAACAATATGAACAACCCTGACTTCTCTAAGGACAAGTATCTCCTCATTGGTTTTTTTCCTAGAATAAAATTTGTATATTCTTATAGAGTTGATCTTCCATATGAACATTAGAATTAGCTTGTCAACTTCTATTTTAAAGATTCTCCTACCATTTTTACTGCAGCTGCTTTGAAAATGAAAGTGTTAATCTCTCAGTCATGTCCGACTCTTTGCAATCCTATGGACTGTAGCCCACCAGGCTCTCTGTCCGTAGAATTCTCCAGGCAAGAATAGTGGAGTACGTGGCCATTCCCCTCTCCAGGAGATCTTCTGACCCAGGGACTGAACCTGGGTCTCTTGCATTGCAGGCAGATTCTTAACCACTGGTTATTATATTATGAAAGAAATTTTATCTTTAAAAAATTGGGTTTCCTCATCCAGGCATTCAGCATGTCTTCACAGTTGTTGAGGTCTTCCCTTGTGTCTTGCAGTAGAAGTTTATATCCATTGAGTCCAGTCTTGGAATTCCCACAAACTGTCCCTAACTGTGATAGGCTTTTTCTGCCTATCCCTGTTGTAGAGAACAGTTTCCCTGATTTTATTTCTTTGTCAATATTCTCTGTGGATATTTCTCTTTGTTTTATAGTTTCTTCAGTACATATTGTTGATTTTATTTGATTTCTTTTCCTGTGTTGCTATGTATTTATTCTTTTATAGAGATAGATGTACATATAATTATAAAATACTTATATAGATATGGTTGTGATGATGGCAGTGGATATGGATAAAGACAGATATATATCTTTTCTGTAACCATAGGATATTAGGTAGAAGATAAAATAGATTCCTGTGTTCAATCTTCTATCTTGATTGATTGACATTTCCTTATGTTAGTTGATCAAATGACTACCTAGAAGTTGCATGGTATAAGGTTTATTTCTTAGACAAATATTGAGGCTCTTTTTCAGTTCTTCCTGAAGGTAATTTTATGAAATATATTTTGGAAAACAAGACAGTAATACAAAAATGTATACACTTGTGTTTCTGATGCACATACTTAGACCTACAGGTGAATTGGAGTGATAGTAACAGGTGGATGAAGTGTACCAAAAAAGCTCTTTTATTTTAGCTTAAAGCACTGACGGATGCTACCAAATTAGCAAATGAAAATTCGGAAATAAGCCAGCTGACCAGAAAATCTTTGCAGGATTATTATTGGCAGATAAGGTAGGTTTTAGGACATTCTTGTATTCATCAAGCACTTATTAAGGAGTTTGTTTAAACAAAGTATTGTACTATGCTGTGGAAGATGTAAAATGAGAAACTAACAATATCCTTACTATTTTTAAAATTGAAATCTATCTGATTTACAGTATTTTGTTAGTTTCAGGTATACAGCAAAATATTCAGTTTATTCAGATTATATTCCATTATAAGTTTTATCAAATATTTTCCATTATAAGATTTATCAAATATAATTCCCTGTGCTAAGCAGTAAGTCTTTGTTGCTTATCTATTTTATGTGTAATAGTTTGGGTTAATCCAACACTTCTGATTTGTTTCTCCTTCCCTCCTTTCCCCTTTGGTAACCTTAAGTTTCTTTTCTATGTCTCTGAGTTTGTTTCTGTTCTGTATACAGATTCATTTGTATTATTTTTTAGATTCCACATATAAGTGATGTTATATAGTATTTGTTTACTCTTTTAACTTGCTTCACTAAGTAAAATACTCTCTAGGTCCATGCATGTGTGCATGCTAAGTCACTTCAGTCGTGTCTGATTTTTTGCGACCCTGACTAGGCTCCTCTGTCCATGGGAATTTCTAGGCAAGAATACTAGAGTGGGTTGTTATGCCCTTCTCCAGGGAAATCTTCCTGACCCAGGGATCAAACCTGCATTTCTTATATCCCCCTGCATTGGCAGGCAGGTTCTTTACCACTAGCGCCACCTGGGAAGCCCCTGTAGGTCCATATGTTGTTGCAGATTATAATATTTCATTCTTTTTTATGGCTGAGTAATATTCCATATTTGTGTGTGTGAGGGGATATACACGTCTTAAACCAATCATCTGTTGATGGACTCTTGGGGCTTGTTTCCATCTTCTGGCTATTGTAGGTACTGCTGCTATGAACACTGGGGTGCATGTATCTTTTCCAGTTAGAGATTTCCTGTTTTCTGGTGTATACCCAGGAGTGAGACTGCTGAAGATCTCTAGTCTTTAGGCAGTTAAATAAGTGGTTCCAACTTCTGTAACATTTTTGTGTAAAAATATGTAATAGAAGTATCACATGAAAGTAGTTGTAGTTTTATTAATATGATCTATTTATTTAAAAGATATATGTTGATTAAAAACTATTACAAACTTACTGATACCTTTCAATTGACTTGAATCATGTTTATCTCAAGTGTTTGTATGATTGAGAACTAGTATGCATACACATATCAGTTCAGTTCAGTTCAGTCGCTCAGTCATGTCCAACTCTTTGCGACCCCATGAATCGCAGCATGCCAGGCCTCCCTGTTCATCACCATCTCTCGGAGTTCACTCAGACTCACGTCCATCGAGTCCGTGATGCCATCCAGCCATCTCATCCTCGGTCGTCCGTCCCCTTCTCCTCCTGCCCCCAATCCCTCCCAGCATCAGAGTCTTTTCCAATGAGTCAACTCTTCGCATGAGGTGGCCAAAGTACTGGAGTTTCAGCTTTAGCATCATTCGTTCCAAAGAAATCCCAAGGTTGATCATCCCAGGTACATACACATATGTACAAGATATATTACTAATTTAATCTAAAAGCAATACTCAATGAGTATGTAGAGTTAAGGACCCTTATTTTTAAAAATGGTTTACAATTTGGGAATCATTAGCTAATAGACTAGTTAGGAAGAGAAATTAGGAAAGTATAAAATAATTGGAAAAATAATTTAAAGACAATACATAATTATGTGCCTAGGAATCTCCAAAAGCAGAAAAACTCTCTGGGAGGTACTTATTGGGTAGAAAGTTAAACTTACACAAAGATATGACAACTCTGAGTGATTTGATAGTTAAAGAATTTCTCTGACTCCCTGCCCATTGACCTAAAATGGCTCTACAAGTTCTTAACCACTGGAGGCAAGTTGTTTTAAATAACTGGGTTTCCTAGTATAGCCTGCTGCTGCTGCTGCTAAGTCACTTCAGTCGTGTCTGACTCTGTGCAACCCATAGACGGCAGCCCACCAGGCTCCCCCATCCCTGGAATTCTCCAGGCAAGAACACTGGAGTGGGTTGCCATTTCCTTCTCCAATGCAGGAAAGTGAAAAGTGAAAGGGAAGTCGCCCAGTCGTGTCCAAATCTTAGTGACCCCATGGACCGCAGCCTACCAGGCTCCTCCATCCATGGGATTTTCCAGGCAAGAGTACTGGAGTGGGGTGCCACTGCCTTCTCCAAGAATAGCCTAGTTCAGTATGAACATTATTCAGTTCAGTTCAGTTCAGTCGCTCAGTCGTGTCCGACTCTTTGCGACCTCATGAATCGCAGCACGCCAGGCCTCCCTGTTCATCACCATCTCCCGGAGTTCACTCAGATTCACATCCATCGAGTCAGTGATGCCATCCAGCCATCTCATCCTCGGTCGTCCGTCCCCTTCTCCTCCTGCCCCCAATCCCTCCCAGCATCAGAGTCTTTTTCCAATGTCCAGTGTTCTTGCCTGGAGAATCCCAGGGACGGGGGAGCCTGGTGGGCTGCTGTCTATGGGGTCACATGGAGTCGGACATGACTGAAGCGACTTAGCAGCAGTAGCAGCAGCAGCATATCTTTGGTTACAATTCACAGAGAGCTCTCTCAGTTGCTTTAAACCATAGGGAAAAGGTATGACTTTCTATATCAAAAGTTCTAAGTTAGGGCAGTTCTATAGTTGGTTAATTTGATGGCTCAACAATATGAACAACCCTGACTTTTCTAAGGACAAGTATCTCTTCATTGGTTTTTCCCCTAGAATAAAATTTGTATATTCTTATAGAGTTGATCTTCTATAGGAACGTTAGAATTAGCTTGTCAACTTCTATTTTAAAGATTCTCCTACCATTCTTACCGCAGCTGTTTTGAAAATGAAAGTGTTAGTCTCTCAGTCACGTCCGACTCTTTGCAATCCCATGGACTGTAGCCCACCAGGCTCTCTGTCCGTAGAATTCTCCAGGCAAGAATAGTGGAGTACATAGCCATTCCCCTCTCCAGGAGATCTTCTGACCCAGGGACCGAACCTGGGTCTCTTGCATTGCAGGCAGATTCTTTACCATCTGAACCACCGGTTATTATATTAATTGTGAAAGAAATTTTATCTTAAAAAAATTGGATTTCCTCATCCAGGCATGCAGTATGTCTTCACAGTTGTTGAGGTCTTCCCTTGTGTCTTGAAGTAGAAGTTTATATCCATTGACTTCAGTCTTGGAGTTCCCACAAACTGTCCCTAACTGTGATAGGCTTTTTCTGCCTATCCCTGTTGTAGAGAACAGTTTCCCTGGTTTTATTTCTTTGTCAGTATTCTCTGTGGATATTTCTCTTTGTTTTATAGTTTCTTCAGTACATTTTGTTGATTTTACTTGATTTATTTTCCTATGTTGTTATATATTTATTATTTTATAGAGATAGATGTAGATATAATTATAAAATACTTATATAGATATGGTTGCGAGGATGGCAGTGGATATGGATAAAGACAGATAGATATCTTTTCTGTAACCATGGGATATTAGGAAGAAGATAAAATAGATTCCTGTGTTCAATCTTCTATCTCGATTGATTGACATTTCTTTATGTTAATTGATCAAATGACTACCTAGAAGTTGCATGGTATAAGGTTTATTTCTTAGACAAATATTGAGGCTCTTTTTCAGTTCTGCCCCAAGGTACTTTTATGAAATATATTTTGGAAAACAAGACAGTAATACAAAAAAAGTATACACTTGTGTTTCTGATGCACATACTTAGACCTACAGGTGAATTGGAGTGATAGTAAGAGGTGGATGAAGTGTACCAAAAAAGCTCTTTTGTTTTAGCTTAAAGCACTGACGGATGCTACCAAATTAGCAAATGAAAATTCGGAAATAAGCCAGCTGACCAGAAAATCTT
>SJYT01063220.1:167117-204335 GCA_006410635.1 Cephalophus harveyi | reverse complement strand
GGCTTATCATATATGGCCTTTACTATGTTGAGGTAGGTTCCTTCTATGATCATTTTTTGAAGAGTTTTAATCATAAATGGGTGCTGAATTTTGTCAAAGGCTTTTTCTGCATCTATTGAGATAATTATTTGGTTTTTATCTTTCAGTTTGTTATTATGGTGTATCACATTGATTGATAAGTATATATTGAAGAATCCTTGCATTCCTGGAATAAACCCAACTTGATCATGAGTGGCTTTTTTTTTTGATGTGTTGCTGAATTCTCTTTGCTAAAATTTTGCTGAGGATTTTTGCATCTATGTTCATCAGTGATACTGGCCTATAGTTTTCTTTTTGTGTGTTGTCTTTGTCTGGTTTTGGTATCAGGGTGATGGTGGCCTTGTAGAATGTGTTTGGAAGTGTTCCATCCTCTGCAAAGTTTTGAAAGAATTTTAGAAGAATAGGCAATAGCTCTTCTCTAAATGTTTGATAGAATTCTCCTGTGAAGCCATCTGGTCCTGGGCTTTTGATTTATGGGAGATTTTTGATCACAGCTTCAATTTCAGTGCTTGTAATTGGATTGTTCATAATTTCTATTTCTTCCTGGTTCAGTCTTGGAATACTGAACTTTCTAAGAACCTGTCCATTTCTTCCAGGTTGTCAATTTTATTGCCATATAGTTGTTCATAATAGTCTCTTATAGTCCTTCGTATTTCTGCATTGTCTGTTGTAACCTCTCCTTTTTCATTTCTAATTTTGTTGATTTGATTCTTCTCTCTTTTTTTCTTGATGTGTCTGGATAAAGGCTTGTCAATATTGTTTATCTTCTCAAAGAACCAGCTTTTAGTTTTATTAATCTTTACTATTGTTTCTTTCATTTTTTTTTCATTTATTTCTGCTTGGATCTTTATGATTTCTTTCCTTAAACTAATTTTGGGTTTTCTTTTTGTTCTTATTTTTCCAGTTGTTTCAGGTGTAAAGTAAGATTGTCTATTCGATGTTTTTCTTATTTCTTGAGGTAAGATTGTATTGCTATAAACTTCCCTCTTAGAACTGCTTTTGCTGCATCCCATAGGTTTTGAGTTGTCATGTTTTCATTGTCATTTGTTTCTAGAATTTTTTTAAATTTCCCTTTTGATTTCTTCATTAACCAGTTGGTTATTTAGAAATACATTGTTTAATCTCCATGTGTTTGTGTTTCCTACAGTTTTTTTCTTGTAATTGATGTCTAGTCTCATAGCATCGTGGTCAGAGAAGATGCTTGATACAATTTCAATTTTCTTAAATGTACTGAGGTTTGATTTGTGACCTAAGATGTGGTCTATCCTGGAGAATGTTCCATGTGCACTTGAGAAGAGGTGTATTCTTCTGCATTTGGATGGAATGTCCTGAAGATATCAATGAGATCCATCCTGTCTAATGTATTATTTAAGACTTGTGTTTCCTTATTAATTTTCTGTTTTGATGATCTGTCCATTGGTGTGAGTGGGGTATTAAAGTCTCTTACTATTATTGTGTTATTGTCAATTTCTCCTTTTATGTGTGTTAGTGTTTGTCTTACGTATTGAGGTGCTCCTATGTTGGGTGCATAGATATTTACAATTGTTATGTCTTCCTCTTGGATTGACCCCTTGATCATTATGTAGTGTCCTTCCTTATCTCTTGTAATCTTTATTTTAAGGTCTATTTTGTCTGATATGAGCATTGCTACTCCAGCTTTCTTTTGCTTCTCATTTGCATGGAATTTATTGTTTCATCCTGTCACTTTCAATCTATATGTGTCTTGAGGTCTGAAGTGAGTTTCTTGTAGACAGCATATATATATGGATCTTGTTTCTGTACCCATTCAGCCAGTCTATGTATTTTGGTTGGAGCATTTAAATCCATTTACATTGAAAGTAATTATTGATATATATGTTCCTATTGGCATTTTCATAGTTGTTTGGGGTTGATTTTGTAGATCTTTTTTCTTCTCTTGTATTTCTTGATTATATGAGTCCATTTAACATTTGTTGTAAAGCTGGTGTGGTGGTAACTGAATTATCTCAACTTCTGCTTGTCTGAAAGGCTTTCTATTTCTCCATCAATTTTGAATGAGATTCTTGCCAGGTACAGTAATCTTGGTTGTATATTTTTCCCTTTCAGTACTTTAAATATATCCTGCCATTCCCTTCTGGCCTGCAGTTTCTGCTTAATAATCAGCTGTTAAACACATGGGGTTTCCCTTGTATGTTACTTGTTGCTTCTCCCTTGCTGCTTTGAATATTCTTTCTTTGTGTTTAGTCTTTGCTAGTTTGATTAGTATGTGACTTGGTGTGTTTCTCCTTGGGTTTATCCTATATAGGTCTCTTTGTGCCTCTTGGAGTTAATTGGCTGTTTCCCTTTCCATGTTGGGGAAAATTTCAACTATAATCCCTTCAAAAATTTTCTCATACCCTCTCTTTTTCTCTTCTTCTTCTGGGACCCCTATAATTCAAATGTGGGTTCATTTGATATCAATTGATTCCAGAAGTCTCTGAGACTATCTTCAGTACTTATCTTTCTTTTTACTTTATTCTGCTCTTCAGAAGTTATTTCCACCCTTTTTTCTTCCAGCTCACTGATTTGTTCTTCTGCTACAGATAGTCTGCCTTTGATTCCTTCTAGAATATTAATTTCAGTAATTATGTTGTTTGTCTCTGCATGTTTATTCTTTAATTCTTCTGGGTCTTTGTTAATTGATTCTTGAATTTTCTCCATTTTGCTTTAAAGTTTTTTAAAAAAAAAAAAAAAAGGAAGAGGAAAGAAAGAAGGAAAAATAAAGGAAAACTCCACAGAACTGCAAAAGCCCAAAGCAGATGCAGAGGTTCATAACAACAAGAAAAATTGTGACCGAATATACATATACACTCATAAGCAAAATCAAAACAGTCCAACAAAAGTAAAGTACAATAGATTGACCTGGTGAACAAATGAAACCAAAAATTATATCTACCAGAACAAAACTAACTAAAGCACAATTGGAAAACAAAACTAAAGCAAGGTGCCAATTGGGGAATAAAGCAATGAGAATAAAACTAACAAATATATTGAGACTAAAGGAAAGAAAGAAAAGAAAGAAATAATAGATATGCTAAGTTAAATCTGCTTTATTGACTATGCCAAAGCCTTTGACTGTGTGGACCTCAATAAATTGTGGAAAATTCTTCAAGAGATGGGAATACCAGACCACCTAACCTGCCTCTTGAGAAATCTGTATGCAGGCCAGGAAGCAACAGTTCGAACTGGACATGGAACAACAGACTGGTTCCAAACAGGAAAAGGAGTTCGTCAAGGCTGAATACAGGGAGGCCTGGTGGGCTGTGATTCATGGGGTCGCATGGAGTTAGATACTATTGAGTGACTGAACTGAACTGAACTGAACTGAAAGTGAGAAATCTGTATGCAGGCCAGGAAGCAACAGTTCGAACTGGACATGGAACAACAGACTGGTTCCAAACAGGAAAAGGAGTTCGTCAAGGCTGAATACAGGGAGGCCTGGTGGGCTGTGATTCATGGGGTCGCATGGAGTTAGATACTATTGAGTGACTGAACTGAACTGAACTGAACTGAAAGTCAAATAGTGGTTGATAAAGAAGATTTATATATGTTAAAGATTAATAGCAAGGGGAAAGGAACAGTAGGAAAAGCAAGCAAAGGAATAAATGTAGAAAAAATAATAATAGGTATAAAAAATTAAAGTTAAAAAAGAGAAAAAAATAAACCCTCCCCAGAACTGCAAAAGCCCAACATAAAAGCAGAGGTTTATACCAACAATGAAAAATGTGACTGAGAAAAAGATGGAAAAAAAAAAATCCCTCAAAAGGTTAATTAGATTTCATACTGCTGCTGCTAAGTCACGTCAGTCATGTCTGACTCTGTGCAACCCCATAGACGGCAGCCCACCAGGCTCCCCCGTCCCTGGGATTCTCCAGGCAATTACCAGTTAAGAACAAAACTAACTAAAGTACAAACTGCAAAACAAAATTAAAGCAAGATGCCAAGTGGGGAATAAAGCAATGAAAACAAAACTAACAAATATATTGAGAGGAAAGGAAAGAAAGACAAGAAAGAAAGAATAGATATGTAAAGTTAAATAGAGGTACAGGAAGATTTATATACATTAAAGATTAACTACAAGGGCAAAAGAGCAGTAGGAAAGGCAAATGAAGGAATAAATGTAGAAAAAATATAATAGGTTTAAAAAATTTTAAGTTAAAATTATAAAAAAGAGAAAAGAAAAAAAAAAAAAGGAAGAGGAAAGAAAGAAGGAAAAATAAAGGAAAACACAGAACTGCAAAAGCCCAAAGCAGATGCAGAGGTTCATGACAACAAGAAAAAATGTGACCGAATATATATATACACCCATAAGCAAAATCAAAACAGTCCAACAAAAATAAAGTACAATACACTGACCTGGTGAACAAAGGAAACCAAAAATTATATCTACCAGAACAAAACTAACTAAAGCACAATTGGAAAACAAAACTAAAACAAGGTGCCAACTGGGGAATAAAGCAATGAGAATAAAACTAACAAATATATTGAGACTAAAGGAAAGAAAGAAAAGAAAGAAATAATAGATATGCAAAGTTAAATCTGCTTTATTGACTATGCCAAAGTCTTTGACTGTGTGGACCACAATAAACTGTGGAAAATTCTGAAAGAGATGGGAATACCAGCCCACCTAACCTGCCTCTTGAGAAATCTGTATGCAGGCCAGGAAGCAACAGTTAGAACTGGACATGGAACAACAGAGTGATTCCAAATAGGAAAAGGAGTACGTCAAGGGGAATACAGGGAGGCCTGGCGTGTTGTGATTCATGGGGTTGCATGGAGTCGGACACAATTGAGTGACTGAACTGAACTGAAAGTTAAATAGTGGTTGATAAAGAAGATTTGTATATATTAAAGATTAATAGCAAGGGGAAAGGAACAGTAGGAAAAGCAAGCAAAGGAATAAATGTAGAAAAAATAATAATAGGTTTAAAAAATTAAAGTTAAAAAAGAGAAAAAAATAAACCCTCCCCAGAACTGCAAAAGCCCAACATAAGGCAGAGGTTTATACCAACAATGAAAAATGTGACTGAGAAAAAGATGAAAAAAAAAAAATCCCTCAAAAGCTTAATTGGATTTCATACTGCTGCTGCTCAGTCACGTCAGTCGTGTCTGACTCTGTGCAACCCCATAGACAGCAGCCCACCAGGCTCCCCCATCCCTGGGATTCTCCAGGCAAGAAGAGTGGGTTGCCATTTCCTTCTCCAACGCATGAAAGTGAAAAGTGAAAGTGAAGTCCCTCAGTCGTGTTCTACTCTTAGCAACCCCAGGGACTGCTGCCTACCAGGCTCCTCCGCCCATGGGATTTTCCAGGCAAGAGTACTGGAGTGAGGTGCCATTGTCTTCTCCTAATTAGATTTCATAGTGCCAAGAAAATCAACAACTACAACAGAGCAGGGAAAGTAAAGAAAAGAAAAAAAAATCCAGAAGAATCTACAAAACAAGTCAAAACATAACAATAATAAATGTTTTTCTTGAGTCACTGCTGTCAGAGTCCTTTCCCTTGCTGGGAGTCCCAGTTCACCTCACCTCTCTAGGTGCCTTCTACCACTGTGTTGATCTCTGGACCTGCTGTGGGGGCAGCTCAGATTCTAATCTGGTCCTACTCCTGTGTGTTCTTGCCTCCAATGTCCACAGTTATCAGAACTAGTCCATTTTCTTTTGAGGGAGCCCTCATTGATCTTTCAGATATTCCACGACACAGAGTCTCCCCAGTTAATCGTGTTAATCGGATTTAATATACAGCTTGTATATTAAGTGGGAGGGTTTGGGATCTTCTTCCTAGTCACACTGCCCCTGGATTCAACTGAGGTTTTATTTCTACCCCTGCATGTGGATCATCCTCCGGGATTTGCTCCTGAGGTTGCCCTGGAGGATTTGTTTGCTCCTGTGAGGGCCAGATGTGGAGGTGGTGTAGCTGCTTGGATTCTGGCAGCACCAGGTATTCAGGGGAGTTGGCGGCTAGGGCAGCAGGAAATACAGTCCTCTAGAAGGGTATGGCAACCAGGATTGGCCAATATGCTCCAGTATTCTTGCCTGGAGAACCCTTCTCCCTGACAGAGAAGCCTGGCAGGTGACAGTCTACAAGGTCACAAGGAGTCGGACACAACTGAAGTGACCCTGTGCGCATAGGTGCAAGACTTTTTTTTGCCTGTGGCAGCTCTGCCCCAGTGAGAGTTGAGCGTGAAGGTGATGCCTGCTTGGCTTGCAGGGACTCTGGCAGCACCAAGTGTGCAGGGACACAGACTGCCTCCACTGCAGGAGTTATGGCCCTATCGGAGTCTTTTTTTGAGCCTCTTGTAGCTGGTGATCAGAAGGCTTCTTCGGCCAGTCTTTGTAGCTCTGCCTATTCAGGTACTTAGAGGGCTTTCTTGCCTGGGGTCCTTCTCTGCTGTTCGGCGCATCAGGCACATAGAGGGGCCCGCGGCTGCGCTCCTACTCTGTAGATTGGTGCATCAGTCACTTAAAGGAGCTCCTTGGGTGGGGTCCTACTCTGTAGTTCAGTGTGTCAGGCATTTGATGGGCCAGCCTCTCTATTGTTCAGCTGCCAAAGCTAGAGTCTATGGTGATGGCTCCACCCCCTACATGTGACTCAGCAGTATCGCCTTGCTTTCATGGCTGCCTGGCTTTCCTCCGCAGGCATTTCCCACCACAATCTCCTCCCTCACATCCCCACGATCTGTCTCTCTGAAGTCAGCAGCAGCCCTCACCCAGGGATTGCTCCACAATCCCTAAACTCCAGTTTCCAGCCACTGTGCCCCCTGGGGTAAGTATGGCTTTGGCAAGGATCGTCTGATTCTCATTCCATTTAGGCTTCCACAGATCAGCTCTTTCATACTCAGCCTTAATGTTTCTCCTCTGACTCAGACAATTGCCCTGGTATGGGGATCAGACACCTGCTTCAGTTTCCCCACCCACCGAGGGCAGGTCTAGTCCTACTAATACTCCTGTTTTTCCCCCTAATTCCTTTGTCCTACCGAGTTTTGCATGGGTCTAAATATATTAGAAGGCAATAGCAACCCACTCCAGTACTCTCACCTGGAAAATTCCATGGTCAGAGAAGCCTGGTAGGCTGTAGTCCATGGGGTCGCTAAGAGTCGGACATGACTGAGTGACTTCACTTTCACTTTTCCTTTCATGCATTGGAGAAGGAAATGGCACCCACTCCAGTGTTCTTGCCTGGAGAATTCAAGGGATAGGGGAGCCTGGTGGGCTGCCATCTATGGGGTCGCACAGAGTCAGACACGACTGAAGTGACTTGGTGAATATATTCTTTTCTGCTGGCCAGGTACTCCTGTCTGCTCTCAGCTGGTGTTCTGCATGCACTTCTGTGTCTGAAGGTGTATTGCTGATATATCCATAGAGAGAGATGTACTCCATGTCCACCTACTCCTCTGCCATCTTTGTACCCCAGTGTTCATTGCAGCACTATTTACCATAAGTAAGACATGGGAGCAACCTAGATGTCCATTGGCAGATGATTGGATAAGGAAGTTGTGGTACACATACACAATGGAATGTTACTCAGCTATAAAAAGGAATGCATTTGAGTAAGTTCTAATGAGGTGGATGAACCTTGAGCCTATTACACAGAGTGAAGTAAATCAGAAAGAAGAAAAAACAAATAGAGTGTATAAACTCATATATGTGGAATTTAGAAAGACAGTACCAATGATCCTACATGCAGGTAGGATGACACAGATGTAAAGACCAGACTTTTGGACTCAGTGGGAGAAGGCGAGGGTGGGATGAGTTGAGAGAATAGCATTCAAACATGTACATTACCATATGTAAAACAGATGACCAGTGCAAGTTCAATGCATGAAGCTAGGCACAAAAAGCCCATTTTCTGGGACAACCCAGAGGGATAGGCTAGGGAGGGGACACGTGTATACCTGTGGCCAATTCATGTTGATGTATGGCAAAAAACATCACAATATTGTAAAGTAATTATTCTTCAATTAAAATAAATAAATTTTAAAAAGAAAATGCTTTCTAAGACACAAAGCACAGATTTTAATGATACAGGAATAAAAAACTTATTTCTCATTGGCAAAAAATGTGTTGATTATAATGGTTCCTATCTTGATTAATAAAGACATATTTGAGACTAGTTATAATGATTTCAAATTCATAGCTTGAAGCTGGAATTACTTTTTCACCAACCTAAACACATCTCTGCCTCCCTTCTCTAAATGTGCTGATCCTCCATGGCTCAGCTGAATTCCTGTTCCTTCCTATTCTTCCTCTTCTGGTCACATAAGTATAGTTAACTTTGAACTCCCTTGTTTTTGGACTCCCATTTTGGAGGTTCGCATTGTCATTTAGATATCTTATGGCTTTTTAGTTGCTTTGCATATGCTTACTTTGTCTTTCAGACTGCACAGGAAGGGTCTAATTACATAACTCTTTTATGTGCACAATAGGGGGCTTACCTGGTGGCTCAGATGGTAAAGAATCTACTGCAATGCTGGAGACCCAGGTTCCATCCCTGGGTTGGGAAGATCCCCTGGAGAAGGAAATGGCAACCCACTCCAGTATTCTTGCCTGGAGACTTCCATGGACAGAGGAGCCTGGTGGGGTACAGTCCCTGTGGACAGAAAGAATCAGAGGTGGCTGAGCGAATAACACTTATTTACACTTACAGAAAGTTCATAGTGCTCAGCCCATCTTTGGGCCCTTGAGATAGAGGCTTGCTTGATTCACTCTGTGACAGCCTGCAGCATCAGACAACTAGAACGGATGGAGTAGTGAAGATTCAAGACTGAGAGAAAATGCAGAGATAATGAGAATGATGATGAGAGTGTAAATTCCTAGGCAGGTGGGTAAGAAATCTGGGGTCCCCGAGGAGGAGAAAGGGATCTGGGGCTCTCAAGGAGGAGATAGGGGTCTGGAATTCTCAAGGAGGAAAGGACAAATGTTTTTTTCCTACATTCCTTAGTAAGGATTATATAACAATAATGTATCCTGCTTGAGGACAAGTTTCTCCTTCCTGAAAATCTTCTGACTAATCCTGCTAGCTTAAAATGTATATATGGGAGTGGGTCTAGTAAGATCTTTACAACCTTGAGACATTCTTTTGATTTATTATAATAGCCAATTAAAAAGTATATAATTCTCTTGCTAAGACTAGGGATTGGGGCACTCTCCATCCCCCTTCTGATGTCTATGTTGGAAGCTTTCTCTGTCCCTTTTTATACTTTACTAAAACTCTGCTACACAAAAGCTCTTGAGTGATCAAGCCTGATCTCTGGTTCTGAAGCTAAATCTTCTTCAGAGATCACAAATCCAACACCCTTCACCGTAAGCTATCAATGATAATGGTGACTGGGACTCCAGATAGTGTCCTGGTAACTACAAGTGCATATCACAGCTTGCTTATGGGTTTCTTGTTGAAGTTTCTATTTCTTGAGATTGCTAAGGAAAAAAAAATAGTCCATGCTCAGAGGAATGAGCATAAATGAGCTATGAAGTTCTCAGCCAGACAGTCTGGATATCAAAACATGTTGTCATGTTTGGCCCTTGGCAGGCTCATTCCATCCTCGCCTATAGCTAAGTTAGTAAAGAATCTGCCTGCAATGCAGGTTCAATTCCTGGGTCAGGAAGTTCTCCTGGAGAAGGGATAGGCTACCCACTCCAGTATGCTTGGGCTTCCCTGGTGGCTCAGCTGGTAAAGAATCTGCCTGCAATATAGGAGACCTGGGCTTGATCCCTGAGTTGGGAAGATCCCCTGGAGAAAGGAAAGGCTACCCACTCTAGTATTTTGGGCTAGAGAATTGCATGGACTACGGCTGAGTGACTTTCACTGGGATCTTTAATACTTCACATGAAAGCACAAGGTCAGTCTGTTTCATTCACGTGGATCTTGGTAAACCTTGCAAAAGAGTGGAGCATGTTTTCTATTCTTTCCCAGGCTATCATACACTTGTGAATTTACTGAAATGCTCTGGGCCCACTCAAGACAGGAAATGAGTTTAGTGCTATTTCTGAAAATGAGATGTTCTGTGGCTCTAAGGACCAGAAACATGCAGACAGCCACACAAGAAGGAGCTCACATCTGGAGAAGTAGGAGCTGCTGCCAGCATTTCTCTCTGATGTGATAAACCTGAGGATGTGGGCATGTGGCAAAATACTTTCCATTTAGCAAAAAATGAAACCATAAGAAACAGAAGGAAGGACAAAATTCTATAAACCTCTCATTTCCTGATCACCCACAGGGAGTACAAAGGTAAAAATACGGCAAGCTACATTCTCTAGAGCTTGACATCAAGGCTGAGGGCTTCTTGAGACTTTGTGGCTTAGTATGGGGGTTTCTATCACAAGCCCTGCAAGCAGTGTCATTCAGCTAGACCAGAGAAAATAATAGGAGTCCTAGGCAAAAAAAATCCAAGAAAAAACTCTCTTTCCTTCTGATGACAATATTAATCATGATAATGATAAAAACAATAGAAACTAATTGAGCAACAACTATGTGCTAGTAATTTGGCCTTGGTGCCTTATACATTCTAGTTCACATTATCTTCATGAAAGGTCCCTAAGGTAGTCACTAGCATTATCTCCATTCTACAGATAAGTAAACAGTGACATAGGCTTCCCTGATAGCTCAGTGGTCAAGAATCTGCCAATGCAGGAGCCACGGGTTTGATCCCTGGGTTGAGAAGATCCTCTGGAGGAGGAAATGGCAACCCACTTCAGTATTCCTGCCTGGAGAATCCCATGGACAGAGAAGCTTGGCGGGCTAGAGTCCATAGGATCACAAAGAGTTGGACATGACTCAAGCAACTGAGCATGCAGACACTCAAACAGAGGTAAAGTGGACAAAAGACTTGTCTAAGGTTCGACATAATAAGTCAAGGAGGTAAACTCCAGTTTCTAGTCTCTATTCAAATAAGTGAAATATAAAGATAGTCCTGTTAAAAAGATATAAACATTTATGTTTTTAGTCATCCTATCTAATTCTGTGGTTGCATGATTACACACACAATATCTCTAAGAAGGTATAAAGACACATAGCTCTAAGTCCTAATCTAGTTCCCAATTGGGGCATATTTAGATTGAGGCAAAGGTAGCAATAGAAGATCCCCTGGAGAAGGGATAGACTACCCACTCCAATATTCTTGGGCTTCCGTGGTAGCTCAGATGGTAAAGAATCTGCCTGAAGGCATGAGACTGGGCTCGATCCCTGGGTTGGGAAGGTTTCCCTGGAGGAGGGCACGGTAAATCATTCCAGCATTCTTGTCTGGCGAAACCCTTGGACAGAGGAGCCTGGTGAACTACAGTCCACAGGTTCACAAAGAGTCAGACATGACTGAGCGACTGACTGAGTACACATGCAAAGAGAGCTGATCATAACTCTAAACAATCCCTTTAACTTGTAAACTATTATTATTTGATCAGATTTAAAGCACTTAACCTGAATGAGAGACATGATGTACCTGAGGTGACCATATAAACAGGCACAAATATAGTAACTAGATGGTTCTGGAAGACGTGTCTTTTGGGTTTCTGAGATCATCTATGACATATCGTTGTACACAAGATATTGCCCATGTTAGAAGTATAGACCTCACAATAAAAGACCACATATTCTTCATAAAATCCTGTTTGTTATGTCCTCTATATAGTATAAAATGCAGCAAAATTCTACATATAAACAATAGTTATCTGAGAATATGAGAAAGGTTAAATTGGATGGACATACTTCTGCTTAAAAAGTCTTATCTTCTCAGCTCCTATGCTCCCTTGAAACTGCTCAGACTCCAGTCACAGGTTGTTCAGTCACTCAGTCATGTCCGGCTCTTTGTGACCCCATGAACTGCAGCACACTTTCCTGTCCTTCATTATCTCCCAGAGTTTTCTCAAACTCATGTCCATGGAGTCGGTGATGTTATTCAACCATCTCATTCTCTGTTGCCCCCTTCTCTTCCTGTCTCAATCTTTCCCAGCAAAAAGGAGTAGAAAGACATGCACTCATCTTCTCCTCTGAGAACACCAAAATCACAATTGTTGAACAACCATCAACAGGAGGATGTTGGAACCCACCAAAAAAAAAAAAAATATCCCATGTCTAAGGGCAAAGGAGAAGCCACAACAAGATGGTAGGAGGGGTGCAATCACAAAAAAATAAAATCCTGTACTCACTGGGTGGGCGACCCACAAACTGGAGAACAATAATACCAAGAAATTCTCTCACTGCTGCAAAGTTTCTAGGCCCCACATAGACTTCTCAACCTGGGGATCCAGCAAAGGGACTGGGAATCCCCAGGGAATCTGACTTTGAAGGACAGCAGGATTTGATTACAGAATGTCCATAGACTGGGGGAAACAGAGACTCTTGTAGGGCACAAACAAAACCCAGGGGAAAGGAGCAGTAATCTCACAAGAGATTGAGCCAGATCTGCCTGTGAGTATTTGAGGGTCTTCTGCAGAGGTGTGTGTTGGCAGTGGCCTGCCATGGGGAAAGGGACACTGGAAGCAGCAGTCTTGGGAGGCATGTATTGGCATGAGTCCTTTTGGAGGTGACCAGTAGCCCTACCATAGAGCCCATAGATTTCAGGACTGAGTCAATCAGTTATCAGTTCAGTCACTCATTCATATCTGATTCTTTATAGCCCCATGGACTGCAGCATGCCAGGCCTCCTTGTCCAACAACAACTCCCAGACTTTACTCAAACTCATGTCCGTTGACCTGGTGATGCCATCCAATCATCTCATCCTCTGTCGTCCCCTTTTTCTCTCACCTTCAATCTTTCCCAGCATCAGGGTCTTTTCAAATGAGTTAGTTTTTCGCATCAGGTGGCAAAAGTATCAGAGTTTCAGCTTCAGCATCAATCCTTCCAATGAATATTCAGGACCGATTTCCTTTAGGATGGACTGGTTTGATCTCCTTGCAGTCCAAGGGACTCTCAAGAGTTTTCTCCAACGCCACAGTTCATCAATTCTTTGGTGCTCAGCTTTCTTTACAGTCCAACTCTTACATCCATACATGACTACTAGAAAAACCATAGCCTTGACTATACACACCTTTGTTGCCAAAGTAATGTCTCTGCTTTTTAATATGTTGTCTAGGTTGGTCATAACTTTTCTTCCAAGGAGCAAGCATCTTTTAGTTTCATGGCTGCAGTCACCATCTGCAGTGATTTTAGAGCTCCCCAAAATAAAGTCTCTCACTGTTTCCCCATTTATTTGCCATGAAGTGATGGGACCAGTTGCCATGATCTTAGGTTTCTGAATGTTGAGTTTTAAGCCAACTTTTTGACTCTTCTCTTTCATTTTCATCAAGAGGCTCTTTAGTTCTTCTTTGCTTTCTGCCATAAGTGTGGTGTCATCTGAATATCTGAGGTTATTGGTATTTCTCCTGGCAGTCTTGATTACAGGTTGTGCTTCATCCAGCCTGGTGTTTCCCATGATGCACTCTGCATAAAAGTTAAATAAGCAGGGTGACAATATACAGCCTTGATGTACTCCTTTCCCAATTTGGAACCAGCCTATTGCTCCATGTCCAGTTCTAACTGTTGCTTTTTGACTTACATACAGATTTCTCAGGAAGCAGGTCTGGTCGTCTGGTATTCACATCTCCTTAAGAATTTTCCACAGTTCAATTTGATCCACACAGTCAAAGGCTTTGGCATAGTCAATAAAGTAGAAGTAGATGTTTTTCTGGAACTCTCATTTTTTCAGTGATCCAACGGATGTTGGCAATTTGATCTCTGGTTCTTCTGCCTTTTCTAAATCCAGCTTGAACTACTAGAATTTCATGATTCATGTACTCAGGAGGCCTGGCTTGGAAAATCTGGGTATTACTTTGCTAGCATGTGAGATGAGTGCAATTGTGCAATAGTTTGAACATTCTTGGGCTTCCCTGGTGGCTCATTGCATCTGCCTGCAATATGGGAGGGAGACCTAGGTTCAACCCCTGCGTTGGGAAGATCCCCTGGAGAAGGAAATGGCAACCCACTCTGATATTCTTGCCTGGAAAAACCTATGGACAGAGAAGCCTGGTAGGCAATAGTCCCTGGGGTCTCAAAGAGTAGGACACGACTGAGCAACTTCAATTTTGAGCATTCCCTGGCATTGCCTTTCTTTGGAATTGGAATGAAAACTGACCTTTCCCAGTCCTGTGGACACTGCTGAGTTTTCTAAATTTGCTGTCATATTGAGTGCAGCACTTTCACAGCATTATCTTTTAGGATTGGAAATAGCTCAACTGGAACTCCATCACTTCAACTAGCTTTGTTCGAAGTGATGCTTCCTAAGCCCCACTTGACTTCACATTCCAGGATGTCTGGCTCTAGGTGAGTGATCACATCATCGTGATTATCTGGGTCATGAAGATCTTTTTTGTACAGTTCTTCTGTGTATTCTTACCACCTCTTAATACCTTCTATTAGGTCTATATCATTTCTGTCCTTTATTGAGCCCATCTTTGCATGAAATGTTCCCTTGCTATCTCTAAATTTCCTGAAGAGATCTCTATTCTTTCCCATTCTATTGTTTTCCTCCATTGCTTTGCATTGATCACTGAGGAAGGCTTTCTTATCTCTCCTTGTTATTCTTTCGAACTCTGCATCCAAACGGATATATCTTTCCGTTTCTCCTTTGCCTTTAGATTCTCTTCTTTTCTCAGCTATTTGTAAGGCTCTTCAGCCAACCATTTGTCTTTTTGCATTTCTCTTTCTTGGGGATGGTCTTGATCACTGCCTCCTGTACAATGTCATGAACCTCCATCCATAGTTCTTCAAGCACTCTGTAAGATCTAATCCCTTGAATCTATTTGTTCCTTCCACTGGATAACCATAAGGTATTTGATTTTGGTCATACCTGAATGATCTAGTGGTTTTCCCTACTTCCATCAAATTAAGTCTGAATTTGGCAATAAGGAGTTCATGATCTGAGCCACAGTCAGCTCCTGGTCTTGTTTTTGCTGACTGTATAGAGCTTCTCCATTTTTTGGCTCCAAAAGTTATAATCAAGCTGGTTTCAGTGTTGACCATCTGGTGATATCCATGTGTAGATTATCTCTTACGTTGTTAGAAGAGAGTGGTTGCTATGACCAGTGTGTTCCCTTGGCAGAACTCTGTTAGCCTTTGGCCTGCTTCATTCTGTACTCCAAGGCCAAATTTGCCTGTTACTCTAGGTGTTTCTTGACTTCGTACTTTTGCATTCCATTCCCCTATAATGAAAAGGACATCTTTTTTGGGTGTTAGTTCTAAAAGGTCTTATAGGTCTTCATAGAACTGTTCAACTTCAGCTTCTTCAGCATTACTGGTCGGGTCATAGACTTGGATTACTGTGATTTTGAATGGTTTGCCTTGGAAATGAACAGAGATCATTCTGCCATTTTTAAGAATGCATCCAAGTACTGCATTTTGGACTCTTTTGTTGACCATGATGGCTACTCCTTTTCTTCTAAGGGATTCCTTCCCACAGTGGTAGATATAATGGTCATCTGAGTTAAATTCACCCATTCCAGTCCATTTTAGTTCCTGATTCCTAAAATGTCAATATTGACTCTTGCCATCTCCTGTTTGACCACTTCCAATTTGCCTTGATTCATGGACCTAACTTTCCAGGTTCCTATGCAATATTGCTCTTTACAACATTGGACTTTACTTCCATGACCAGTCACATTCACAACTGGATGTTGTTTCTGCTTTGGCTCCAACTCTTCATTCTTTCTGGAGTTATTTCTCCACTGATATCCAGTAGCATATTGGGCATCTACTGACCTGGGGAGTTCATCTTTCAGTGTCCTATCTTTTTGCCTTTTCATACTGTTCATGGGGTTCTCAAGGCAAGAATACTGAAGCGGTTTGCCATTCCCTTCTCCAGTGGACCACATTTTGTCAGAACTCTTCACCATGACCCATTCATCTTGGGTGGCCCTACACGACATGGCTCATAGTTTCATTGAGTGAGACAAGGCTGTGTTCCATGTGATCAGATTGGTTCATTTTCTGTGATTGTGGTTTTCAGTCTGTCTGCCCTCTGATGGAGAAGGATAAGAGGCTTATGGAAGCTTCCTGATGGGAGAGACTGACTGAGGGTGAAACTGGGTCTTGTTCTGATGGATGGAGTAAATCTTTAATTCAATTTTCTATTGAAGGGTGGGGCTCTATTCCCTCCCTGTTATTTGACCTGAGGCCAAACTATGGTGGAAGTAATGAAGGTAATGGCAATCTCCCAGTGCCCCCAACCCTGCAGCAGGCCACCGCCCACCCATGCTTCTGCTGGAGACTCCTGGACACTCACAGGCATGTCTGGGTCAGTCTCTTGTGGGGTCACTGCTCATTTCTTCTGGGTCCTGGTACACACAAGGTTCTGTTTGTGCCAGTCCTGTGTTAAGTTCTGGTGGCTCTATGGTGGGGTTAATGGTGACCTCCTCCAAGAGGGCTTATGCCATACCAAGGTCCATTGCTTCCAGGGTCCCTGCCCCTGCAACTGTCCACTGCTGACCCATACCTCTTCAGGAGACACTCAAACACAGTTCTGTCTCAGTTTCTGTGGAGTCTCTGGGTCCTGATGCACACAAAGTATGTTTGAGCCCTCTGAGCATCTCTGGTGAATATGGGGTTTTATTACAAATTCGATTTTGCCTCTCCTACCACCTTGCTGGGGCTTCTCTTCCCTTGGACTGAGTCACCTTAGGCCAAACAATTAAGTCTGCAGAAAATTGGACTAAAGATTTACTGAGCATGGCCCTGTCCACCGGAGTAAGATCCAGTTTTCCCCACAGCCAGTCCCTCCTATCAGGAAGCTTACACAAGCCTCTTATCTACATCCATCAGAGGGCAGAGAGAAGAAGCAAGAACTATATCCCACAGTCTCCAGAAGGAAAACCACAGTCATAGAAAGCTAACCAAAATGATCACAGCCTTGTGTAACTCAGTGAAGTTAGGAGCCATGCCACGCAGGGCCACCCAAGATAGACGGGTCATGGTGGAGAGTTCTGACAAAACATGGTCTGCTGGAGAAGGGAACGGCAAACCACTTCAGTCAGTATTCTTGTCAGTCACAGGAGACATCAAAATAGTCAAAAAAGGTATATTTTATAATCTTTATCTTACTGACTTAACCCGAGGTACTTCATGCCATTGACAATAGCTTGGTTCTGGTACACCACTCTTTCATAACTCCTCCTCCATCTCTCCAACATCTCCTTTCCAGTTCCCATTACAAGTCTACCTCTTACATGCTTTCATTCTACAAAGTTTTGTCCTTGATTTTCTCTTCTCACTTCATACCATTTCCCTGAGTGATCTCTTCCACCTCAAAAGCTTCTGGCATTCTCTGTACTGTGGTGACATTCAAATCTGGGTCTCCTGGTCAGACTTTAGTCAGAAGTGGTAGAAAAACTATCTGACTAACTGACTGCCACTGGACATTTCCACATCAGTGTGCCATAAAATCTTCAACTTAAAATTTCCCTGAATGAACTTACTTCTCCCCCCCCCCCCCCAATTTATCTCTTCTTGGATTCCCTCTTTTGGTTAACCAGAAAACCACTCAATCTAAAACACCAAGGAAGTATGCTAATCATTATCCCTGAATACCTCCTCCTCCCCCTCACATCTCTTACTCGTTGACTACATNTTCCCCCCCCCCCCCCCCCAATTTATCTCTTCTTGGATTCCCTCTTTTGGTTAACCAGAAAACCACTCAATCTAAAACACCAAGGAAGTATGCTAATCATTATCCCTGAATACCTCCTCCTCCCCCTCACATCTCTTACTCGTTGACTACATTTTCAATCTTCCTCAAAATGGATTCTTTCCACTCAAGACCACTAGTATTGCCTTAGTTCATATCTTTCTGGTGTCTTATCTAGATTTTCATACTAGTTTTATAACTAGGTTCCCTGACCATCCCTACTCTTACTCATTCTCTACATAGTCACCAGCGTACACTTTGTAAACACACATCTAGTCACTGCTCCAGACTTTTCAAGGACCCTCTTCATTACCTGTATAATAAAGTTCAATGTGCTGCACATGGTTTCATATTAGGACTGTCTTCATCATAAGTGATGGACACTCAATTTAAAGTTGTTCAGGTAGAACCCAGGTAATGAGAGTGTACAGGAATTGATCAAAAACTTCGGGCACACTACTCAAGTGATATCACTTGGGCTTCATCTTTCCATTTCTTTTGATCTCTCTCCCTGCATCCCTGGATTCTGCCTTCTTTAGTGTGTTTGCTCCCTACAACTTGCATGCAGCAGGAGACAGTAGCTGCTATCTATACAGTTGGAGATTCCAAAGGAAGAAGACTATCCCAATTGCCATACATCAAATCTTAGAGAAAACTCTTATTGGCCTGCTTGGTCATGTGCTTTGAATTAATCACTGTAACCAAAGAAGACAGAACCCTAAACTGGTAGTTTTGAGTCATTGTCTGTCTCTAAGAGGTTTCCATGAAAGATAGCCCAATCAAGATCATAAAGAGTAGGGAAAGTGTGGTTCCCCAAAGAAAAGAAAATCATGGTGCTATCATCACTTGAAGGGGGAAAAGATACTGATCAGAAAACAATGACATAAGTCATGACAAACTGTCTTGCCATGATCTTGATCACTGTCAGTCTCTCCCATCACTACTCTTTCTTTCCATCACTAGACTAGTTATAGTCTCTTAAGTGTGCCAGCTCATTTCAGACCTTCCTGCTTTTGCAAGTGCTGTTTTTCTCTGCCTGGAATGTCTGGCAGGCTAAGTTTTATTCCTCTTTACAGCTCCAGCTGAAATACCTTCTTTTCTGAGAGCCCTTTGCTGACTTCCAGCTCACAAGGGAAATACTTCCTCTTTTGTACCACTATTACACATAGTACTTACCAACATTATTATGATCTTTTTCACCCTATGCTGTAATTCTTCATTTTGGGGGGAGGGGGTCTGCCTAGTCCAACAACCTCGGAGAGTACTGCTAGATCCTTAAAACATATCACAGATGCAGAGTAGGTGCTCAGTAAATTGTTGCATTAAGTGTTACATGAATAAATATATGAATGGCTGCATTTTCCAGTGGTAGAAATAACATATAAAGATTATTATTTTTGCTAGATATCAGGAACATTCTTTGACTCATCTTTCTGCTCCTTCAACCTATCTTGATGCATGTACATGTTACACATACATGTATGCAAAAATTCTTCCAAAAGGATAAAGAGTGCTACCTCCTTAGGATACACAGGGGTTATCCTTACTGTTCCTTTATGCTCTTTCTACAGCCAGAAAAATAGCACACTGATCTCTGAAATTCTTTATTCTTTCTGGATAAGTGGAGAAGTATGAAAAAAGTAGAAGGCTAAAGGGTACCTGAAAGGGAGAAGGGGAGGCCAGATGGAGATGAAAGGATGAAGGAGAAAGACAGAATCCCAAATGACAAACTTTCTGGACACTTCACTTTTGTTCATCATCAGCCAAGTTTGTTTTGATGATGAGAAAATGGTATGTGAAACTATTTGTGCCCATATCACATGACTTTGCAAGTTTAGTTCTGCTTAATACAGCTAAATTACTCTCAAAGAAGTGTTGTTCTTGGAAAATGCATTAGTGGTATAAGACTTGGATTTGCNCTTCATAGAACCATTCAACTTCAGCTTCTTCAGCGTTACTTGTTGGGGCACAGACTTGGATTACTGTGATATTGAATGGTTTGCCTTGGAAACGAACAGAGATCATTCTGTCATTTTTGAAACTACATACAAGACTGCATTTTGGACTCTTGTTGACCATAATCGCAACTCCATTTGCACTCAAAATGCTAGCAAATTTGGAAAACTCAGCAGTGGCCACAGGACTGGAAAAGGTCAGTTTTCATTCCAATCTCAAAGAAAGACAATGCCAAAGAATGCTCGAACTACCACACAATTGCACTCATCTCACATGCTAGTAAAGTAATGGTAAAGGAGATCAGCCCTGGGCATTCTTTGGAAGGACTGATGCTAAAGCTGAAACTCCAATACTTTGGCCACTTCATGCCAAGAGTTGACTCACTGGAAAAGACTCTGATGCTGGGAGGGATTGGGGGCAGGAAGAGAAGGGGACGACCGAGGATGAGATGGCTGGATGGCATCACCGACTCGATGGACATGAGTTTGAGTGAACTCTGGGAGTTGGTGATGGACAGGGACACCTGGCGTGCTGCAATTCCTGGGGTCACAAAGAGTTGGACACGACCGAGTGACTGAACTGAACTGAATATGATTGTGAATACATTCAGAAGGATTTTTCTTAATTTGGCAAACTACATAGAAATCTGTCTTACCTGAAAGATAAAAAGAAAGGAATGGAGGAGGAATAAAGAAAAAATCTACAGCCAAATATGTTAAGGTGGATATGCTTGTTAGAAGAGCTCAAGAGTTCTGATGATCTAAGATCACAAATAGCTGCAATGTGACCTTGTCAAGAGAGGACTCAAGCAGGTTTGTTCAAACTCCAGTGTTTTCTGAAGCACTATGCAATTGTGGGAACACATTTCTTTGCCTTCTATTTGGGAGTGCTGAGGAAATTTCCAGTTAAAAAAGAAAATTATATGTATAAAGTAGATAACTAATGAGAATTTACTATATAGCACAGGGGACTCTACTCAATGCTCTGTGGTGACCTAAATGGGAAAGAAATCCAAATGTATACACAGTACTGAAATATCAATAACCTCAGATATGCAGATAACACCATCCTTATGGCAGAAAGCAAAGAAGAACTAAAGAAACTCTTGATGAAAGTGAAAGAGGAGAGTGAAAAAGTTGGCTTAAAACTCAACATTCAGAAAACTAAGATCATGGCACTTGGTCCCATCATTTCATGGAAAATAGATGAGGAAACAATGGAAACAGTGAGAGACTTTAGTTTTTTGGGCTCCAAAGTCACTTCAGATGGTGACTGCAGCCATGAAATTAAAAGATGCTTACTCCTTGGAAGAAAAACTATGACCAACCTAGATAGCATATTAAAAAGCAGAGACATTAGTTTGCCAACAAAGGTCCATCTAGTCAAGGCTATGGCTTTTCCAGTAGTCATGTATGGAAGTGAGAGTTGGACTATAAAGAAAGCTGAGCACCAAAGAATTGATGCTTTTGAACTGTGGTGTTGGAGAAGACTCTTGAGAGTCCCTTGGACTGCAAGGAGATCCAACCAGTCCATCCTAAAGGACATCAGTCCTGGGTGTTCATTGGAAGGACTGATGTTGAAGCTGGAACTCCAAATACTTTGGCCCCCTGATGCAAAGAACTGTCTCATTGGAAAAGACCCTGATTCTGTGAAAGATTGAGGGCAGGAGGAGAAGGGGATGACAGATGATGAGATGGTTGGATGGTGTCACTGACTTGATGGACCTGAGTTTGAATAAACTCTGGGAGTTGGTGATGGACAGAGAAGCCTGGTGTGCTGCAGTCACAAAGAGTTGGACATGGCTGAGTAATGAACTAAACTGAATCAAGAGGTGATTCAATACTTTGGCCACCTGATGAGAAGAGCTGACTTAATTGAAAAGACCCCAATGCTGACGAAGATTGAAGGCAGGGGGAGAAAGGGGCGACCCAGGATGAGATTGTTGGGATGCATCACCGACTCAATGGACATGAGTTTGAGCAAGCTGCAGGAGATAGTAAAGGACAGGGAAGCCTGGCATGCTGCACAGTCCATGGGGTCACAGAGTCAGACACAACTGAGTGACAGAACAACAACAAGAACTGATTCACTTTGCTGCATAGTAGAAACTAACACGACATTATAAAGCAGCTATACTCTAATAAAAATTAACTTCAAAATTAAAAAATAAAACAATACCGTGAAGCCACAAGATCAGATTCAACTGAAAAATGTACTGTTTTTAAGACTATAAAGAAAGCTGAGTGCCAAAGAATTGATGCTTTTGAACTGTGGTGTTAGACAAGACTCTTGAGAGTCCCTTGGACTGCAGGAGATCCAACCAGTCCATCCTAAAGGAAATCAGTCCTGAATATTCATTGGAAGGACTGACGCTGAAGCTGAAACTCCAATACTTTTACCACCTGATGCGAAGAACTGACTCGTTGGAAAAGACCTCGATGTTGAGAAAGATTGAAGGTGAGAGGAGAAGGGGACGACAGAGGATGAGATGGTTGGATGACATCGCTGACTCAATGGACATGAGTTTGAGTAAACTCCGGGAGTTGGTCATGGACAGGGAAGCCTGGTATGCTGCAGTCCAGGGGGTCGCAAAGAGCCGGACACAACTGAGCGACTGAACTGAACTGAACTGAAGATATGAATGCCTTGCCTAGTACCAAGTTTCACTAATTATTTGAATTAGTGATTGAGCATGGCAGTCAGAGATAGAAATAAGGAGAAATTCTCCGCTTACTTGATCTTCAATGTGTTGTTAAGTTTAACTCTTTGTTTTCCTTCGTGTGGAGGAAGGAAAACGGATTCTCATTTTTATACTGAGAATCAGTGATAATGGAAGATGGAAAAGTAAATACAATATCAAAGTAACACCACCTTCCATATGCAGGCTTAATATTTTTCTAAGTTCTTTTATGCACACCCTCTCATTGAAACTCACTGACAAGAGATCATGGGAATTTTATAGGCACAATGTTTAAGCATACATAATCAGTTGTTTTCCCTCTTGTTAATAAAACTGACCTCCACCCCATCCTCTCTCTCACCTGCTCACTATGAGATTTTGAGGAATGATGCCAGGTTCCATCCACAGATCTAGTCACCTGAAACAGGCGTGGGCAGCTGGCAAGATCAGGTCCTTTGGGGATTAAGAAACCTACCCTGACTTACTGCCTCAGCTGCGTGGACAATGACCTAAAGAAACTCTTTCTTCAGCCTCACCCCTCTCTCGCTTACTTCTGCTGTGATGTAAATGGTATTACCTGAAGCATAGAAGTACAAAGAGGTAAACTCAAGGTGGAGATAAACTCATGTAGAGAAAGTATCAGGAGTTCATGCCGTAGCCCTGAGCTAAAGCTAAACACTCCCATATTCACCTTACATCACTGTCAATCAGAAGGCTGCCCTCATATAGCTTCAGATTACCACATGGGAGAGGGAGCCTCAACTAACAAGTGCTCATGGGAAAAAAGATTTCACTTCCTTTCACCATGTAAAGTGTACAGAGTTGGGTGAGCACACACTTAACAAGTTTTACCACAACTTGTTGAGCTTTATCTTTAGAACTGTTGAAATCCTATCTTTGGGATTTTCCTCAATATCACACAGAGGAATCTGGAAATTCTTGCAAACTGGGCTGTGGATATTATCAAAAGAAGAAATTTGGAAGACCAGCATCTTTGGAAGTAGAGCACAGAATGGTTTATCTATCTTCTTCATTGATGGCATTTTGCCAGATACAACTAACCACACTCCTTTTTTTTTTATGTGCTCACCTCTACTCCTTACCTCATCCAACAGAGTAATTATGCTTATGGGCAACAAAGAGGCAAAAATAATGATCTCTTCAAGAGATAGCTCTAGAATCTCTATCAATGTTTCCACTCATTGAGAACAGAAACTGTGTTTGAGCAACAATGGATGCCAATTTCTCCTTCATTAAGAAACCTCTTGGTTTATGCAAAACAATGACTAAGAACAGTAGGCACCCTCCTACCAAGGTAGAAGATACCAAACAAGAACCAATACTGGTTTGAAAAAGATAGATCTTCTCTTTGGTAATGTAATAAAGTCTGTGTCTTTCCAGAGATCCCAGACTGCCCATATTGGAAAGAAACTCTGACTTGCCATTTGATTTCTAACTTACATTTTCCCAGATAATAGGGAAGGAGTAATATTGCCTAACTTGTTTTATGAGCTTTGTGTAGTCTTGATTCCAAAAGGAGATAAGAATGACTCAACACTTATTTATAATTAAAAACAAAGTCTTAGAAAACTGGGATTAGGAATAGCCAGGAAATTCCTTAACTTGGTAATAGTTATATACCAAAAATCTAGAACAAACATTGTGGTCATTGGAAAAACCTTAGATACATTCCTTTAAATACTGGAAATAAGACAAATATACACTGTTACTATTTCACTTAGTACTAGACATGCTGCTGAATGTTACCTGGAATGAAAAAGAAGTAAATTTAATGACTGGAAGAAAAGAGATAAAACTTGACATGCAAGTGATATGGTCATCTACCTAGAAAAATCAACAGAGGGACAGACCAACTCTTAGAACTTTTAAGAGTTCAATGTGTTTGCTGGGTCCAAGATCACTTCACATAAATAAGAACACATTTCTTCATCAGTAATAAAATAGAAAATGCTATTTAAATAAAAGATATCTATCTTAATCACAGCAAAAGTTATCAGAAATTAACTTACACAAGATTTCTAGAAGATAACCTGAACAAAGGGAGAGGAATTCTATTATCTTAGATATGAGGACAATGTTATGAAGAAACCAATTCACTCCACATTTACCTATAAATTCAGGGTAAACCCAATTAAGCTTTAATCTGCACCTCTGAAGAATCAAACACACAATTCTAACATCTCAGAAAAGGCTACAGAGAGAAGACTTAACCTATCAGTTATTAAGAATAAAAAAAAAAATCTGAGTCATAAAAATAGTTTTAAGAACATGGATCCCAGAGAGACAGACTCATGTATATACAGCAAAGGCAGTTCTGCAAATCAATGGGCAAAGTGCAGATGCTATAGTAGATGGTGCTAAGAAAACAGGCTTACAACATGTAGAATGAGGAAACTGGATTCCTTCTTTAATAGTAAATGCAAATGGTAGATTGCAGATGGATTCAGACTCAAATGTTAAAACAAAATTTGTAAAAGTACACACAAGAAAATGTAAAAGAATATGCTTATGACCTAGAAGTTGGGGAAACTATTCTTAAACAATGCTTCCCTCTAAAATAATTCTACAAATTATTAACAAAATAATTGATAAATTTGATTATATAGTAATTATATCTTTCTGTTCAAGGATGCACAACATAGATGAAGTGTACAAAAGCCTTATATTTAAGAAAGGAAGCACATGAAAATCAACAAGACAAGAACCCACAATCATGAGATGGGCTAAGGACATGATGAGGCCGTTTATAGAACAGGGAATCCAACAGGCTAACAAGCATATGAAAAGATGTCCAAATTCAGCAATAACCAGGGAAATGCAAATTAATCAATGAGACACCATTTTACATTTGTGAAACAGGAATGGGACCTGTAAATAACTAACTAGCATAAGTTGAAAATTCATGCTAATAAAATGGATATTTTGTAAGAACAATACCTATAAAAAGATAAACATTAAACACTTTTGAATACTAGGGATGTAGAACGGGTGTGGAAAAGGGATGAAAGAATGAATGAAATTAAGCAAGAGACTATCATGGATCTATGACAATGATGTACATTCTGAGGAGTATAATAACTCAAATACATCTATCTCTATACATTTCTATGCTTATTTATCTATCTTTCTATCATCTATCTAGGGACATGCTCCTACCTCTACCATGAGGTAGGAGCACAGAATAACATCATTGTTGTAAGGGGCTACTCAAGATTGAATTTTATATATTCTCCTCCTCTAGGAAGGCCTTCTTCAAATTCTAGCTTCATAAAGGAGAGTTCATGTCAGTTCCAAAAGAAAATAAAAAAAGAAGAGGAAAGGAAAACATGCAGACAAACAGGCTCAGAAAACCGCTATTTAAGTATTATTGATATAATTAAGATTATTATGTGAACCTCAGAAAAGAAAAAAAAATAAAAGCAAGTGCAAGATTAAATAATATATTTGCCATATCCTCCCTCAAACAGCACAATTTCCAGGAAAATCAGTTAATTTGGCCCAAGTAGTCATGCTTTTCTATGATCACTGTGGAGACTAAACAGCATGACAGACTAAATTTCAACTGAATTAGTGAAATATTTTGTTGTCAGGCAGAAATATCCTTAAAGTACTGTGGTATGTTCCTGGTTCACAGTTTGTGTAAAGATTTGAAACCTAACAGAATGTAATTGTATGTTTTATTTAATGTAAATTGCACTCCATTTTCCCATTTGGGGTATACCAAGCAAAGAAAGTTGATCTTTTAGTAGTTAAAATTCTAGAGAAGGTAAATAGTTGTTTGTCTAATGAATTTTACAGAACACCAGCTGCATTTGACATAAGCAGGCAGACTCCCATAGTAAGTGGATGGATTTTCTTCGGGGGAATGTTATGAACAGGAAAAAAGCACACTTCCCACACAAATTGAAAAAATTTTTTTTTCCTTTGGTATTTGCTTAATATCTTGATTAAAAACATGGGTCACACGAAACTCTATGTCCAAATTGGAGAAACTGAGTGTAAAAAAATATAAGAACATTAGGTGGAGACCAGGGCCCATTCACCATAAGGGGGCTGAGATTAGAGGTGACCACAAGTGACTCCCCACTGTCAAGTGAAGCAATAAGTGCTCTGAGGAAACACTTAGGGCTTTCATTCATTCACCCAAAATATGTCAAAGAGTAACTCATTCTCCTGGCACTGTTCTCAAAATTTTGAACGAGACCAGCAAAACCTTTTATAGTCTAATGGGATCAGACAGACAAGAAGCCTGTAAACAGGTGATTATTAACACAGCTTATGTTATGTTAAGTACTGGAAAGAAAAAAAATATGGAAAGGTAGCAATAGGAGAAAAAGTGAGAATGGGAAAATACATTTTGGCAGAGGTGGCTCTTCTCGCTGGAGTGATTAGAGGAGGTCCATCTGAGAAGCTGGCATTTTAGGTGGACCTGAAGGGGGCAGGAGGAGAAGGGGATGACAGAGGATGAGATGGCTGGATGGCATCACTGACTTGATAGACGTGAGTCTGAGTGAACTCCGGGAGTTGGTGATAGACAGGGAGGCCTGGCGCGCTGCGATTCATGGGGTAGCAAAGAGTTGGACACGACTGAGCTTCTGAACTGAACTGAACTGAACTGAATGGTGAAAGAATGGGATGATGGATAGCCCAAAGTGTTGTAGGGAGAGGGAAATAAGTGAATCAGGAAAGAGAATGGGATAAATGGGCATAGAAATAAAGCCAGTGTGGTTGATGCATAGTGAGAAAGTTAGGAGTGATAAAAGGTTATCATGGAAAGGAAGGTGGAGTTAAGTTATGAAAAACCTTATGGGCTTTGAGGAGTTTAGATTTTTATTACAAGTACAGAATATTGTCAGTGGGGAAAGGAGTGTGTGCATAATCCATCGTGTCCGACTCTTTGTGACCCCACGGACTGTAGCCCGGCAGGCTCCTCTGTCCATGGAATTTTCCAGGCAAGAATACTGGCATGGGTTGCCATTTCCTACTCCAGCAGATCTTCCCAACCCAGGGGTCGAACCTGGGTCTCTTGCATCTTCTGCATTGGCAGGCGGATTCCTTACCTCTGAGCCACCTGGGAAGCCCACATAGTAGGTATTAATGTGTAATAACATTTCTGAAGATTGAATTCTGGTTAATGTAGATCTATAATAACAGTAAGGCAATCCAAGGAATTGTCTACCTGAACTGAAAGGGCTCCAACTGAAACTGCCTCAGGGAAAATATCATTTCAGGAAATAATACACAGTAGACTAGCATTTCCTTTCAGAATCAAGGAAAATATCTTCTGAGTAACCTGTGCTTTATTCAATCTTTGACTTGTATTGAATACCTGTATTATTGGCTCCAAGAAGTCCAATGCTAACCTGTGTTGTATGTTTTTTTAACTAGTCATGGTTTTCCAAAGAAACAGAATAAAATACAGGTTTTTATCTATATGTATACCTTTACTTTATCTATCTATGCGAGAGAAATTTATTTTATGGAGTTGGCTCATATAATTGTGGTGGCCCTGCAAGTCTCAATTCTGCAGGTTGGGCCAGTAAGCTGGAGATCCAGAGAAAGGTTGATGTTACAGTTCAAGTCAAAAGGCAGTCTGGAGACAGAATTCCTTCTTCCTTAAGGGAGATCAGTCTTTTTTTTTTTTTCTTTTTCCCCTAAAGCCTTCAACTGATTAGATGAGGCCCATCCATATTGTGAGAGATATTCTGCTTTACTCAAAGTCTGTTAATTTAAATACTAATCTTACCTAAAACATAACTTCATAGGAACATCTAGACTAGTGTTTCACCAAATATCTAGGTACTGTGTCCTAGTCAAGTTAACACATAAAATCGACCATCACTATTTCTACCCTTAGAGTTTAATAAAGATGGTACTGCTTATTTTGTACGGCAGAAAAAAAAAATCCTTAGCAACTTTCTCCTTAGTGAGAGAAAGCTATAGCTATTAAAATCTCAAAGTAAGGCAAACTCATTCTACATTGGTTTCTCCAGTTTTTTTTTCCACCCCCCAGTATTTCCTGACCAGGTAAGATTCTACTCTATTATGGGGTTGTCTTAATACTCTAAGCTTCCTTTTTACCTACTCCTCCTTCTTCCCTGCTCCCTTTCTTATCAAATATTGCTGATGAAATACAGATATAATAAAAAAAATTTAAGCGTCTTTAAGAAAGAAAACAGATTATAGGCAGAAAAGAGATCATATTTTATGACTTATAGCTGAGAAATGACTGTGGGAAGTAAGAATTTCAGTTCTGCTCCACTGCATGAAAGTCTACAGTTATTTTCTTCTCAATGACTTGGGGAAAAATTGATTCATTTGAATGAAATTTAGTACACCATTGCCCAACACCTCTTTTTAATTTATTCTCAAAGCAGGATATTTTTAAGATTTGTAGAGAGATGTTTGAGGTTTATAGGATATACTCTGGCTATGCTTACTACCCAGATATTTCCAAATATTTCCAATTATCAACCATTAATAAACCCAAATTTATTTCCATTAATCTTGTGAGGAATGTAAGGATCTTAAGAGATGGTGACAAATGTTTAAGGTCAGCAAAAGTTCATCTCTAGTTACCTAGGCAGGAAGTGTGGGCAAACCAGTTTGGTCCAGTTGTGCTGATGGTAGATAGGAGAAAAATTACAGTGCAGGAGTTTCAATATGCCCTAAAGGGTAATATGTGTTCTCACACATTTGAGGGAAATTCCATTCTATCAAGAGTATTTTTTGAATTTCAGCCATGTTCAAGGCACTGGATTAGGTGGACATAGTGGTAGGAGGGAAGATTTAGAGATGGGTAAACTACAGCTTCTATTGTCCTCCTTAATTATCATCCAAAGGGAAGAATGGGGCTTCCCAGGTGGTGCTAATGGTAAAGAACCCGCCTGCCAATGCAAGAGACATAAGAAACACGGGTTCAGTCTCTGGGGTTGGGAAGATCCGCTGGAGGAGGGCATGGCAACCCACTCCAGTATTCTTGCCTAGAGAATCCCATGGACAGAGGAGCCTGGCGGGCTTCAGTTTGTAGGGTCACAAAGAGTCAGACATGACTGCAGTGCATATATATCCATCATACAAGGTAAAACATAGTAAACTCAAGAATAGAAATATTTAGGTAGGGACTTCCCTGCTGGTGCATTGGATAAGAATCTGCCTACCAAAGCAGGATACACATGTTGAATCCCTAGTCTGAGGAGATTCTGCATGCTGCGAAGCAACTAAGCCCATATGCCACAACTACTGAGGCCACGTGCTACAGCTACTGAAGCCCGCACACCGAGAGGCCATGTTCCACCGCAAGAGAAGCCATGGTAACGAGAAGCCTGAACACTGCAGTGAAGAGTAGCCCCCGCTCGCCACAACCAGAGATAGACTGCGTGCAGGAGCAAAGACCCAGTGCAGCTAAAAATAAATAAATGAATAAATAATTTTTAGACAGAAACATTCATGTAATGGCTTGTTGGCCAAAATGTCTTTTTGTACTTCTAGAGGAAGAGAGTTGGGCCACGAGCTGACATCTACTACCTTTGAACAATTTGCCTGGTAGCCAAGAATCTGAGGAAGAATCTGCCTATTTTGGAAATAGTCTCCAGCTTTGACAGCAAAGCTTTCCACCTCCCTTTATTCTGTTCTTGGTCTTCAGATTTAGGTTTCCAGTGAGGATTTAGGAATATGCCTCTGTTGGTGGCATTCAGCCAACACAGCACTGGATGCCACAAAGACCTTTGGGAGATCCAGACTATAGATCCCAGAAGCCAAAAATGAATGCTAAATGTCACAATTGTGTGTGCCTTCCACTTTGTTCTTGACTTGTCATGGACTTGCCTCTCCCACTTGTATTCTACTCTCTTGGTGTTCCCTGGGTCAAAGTCCAGAGATCTCTTGCATTTTTTGAGAGAGGAATTACTAAATGCACTGATTTGGCCTTTCTTTGTGCTAAACTTGTTTGAATGTTCTGGCCACAGAGATTTAGTCTAGCTTACTAATTACTTTTGTTTTACAACCTAGAATATAGTCCAAATTGTTAGCTACCTATAGTTGTGTGTGTGTGTACGTGCCCACACACTCGGTCTTATCTGACTTTTTGCTACCCCATGAAATATAACCCGCCCGGCTCTTCTATCTATGGTATTTCCCAAGCAAGAATACTGGAAGAGGTTGCGATTTCCTTCTCCAGGGGAATCTTCCCAACACAAGAATCGAACTTGTGTCTCCGGCTTTGGCAGTCAGCTTCTTTACCAGCTGAGCCATCAGGAAAGCTCCAGCTGGCTTCAGTTATGTCCTAGCTACTAACTGAGAAGCTGTCATGTTCCAGTGAAGCTTCTGGTAGAGCTGGATAAAGAGACATAACGCTATGTTGCCAAACCACACCCATCCTCAGTTTACATTGCAGTGTAAACTGATTATGCAGTTGTTTCTGGTGCTTTCCTTTGAGTCATCTTTACACTTGCCACAGATGTTTTTAAGGATTTGATTCCTCTCTAATATGTGCCACTCGTAAACTCAAAGGCATCTGCCTTTAAAACTTGAACTCTGGTGACACAAGTCATATAGTCTAGAGTGTACAGGTTCAAATAGAGCTATGTCTGTAATAGTCACTCATTAAATATTTCTTGGGAGAATGTATTTTTCCAATGCTTCTTACCATTTTCCCTCTATTGCTTCATTCACTCAATCCATCACTCAGTTATTCATCAAGTACTTATTGAGTACTTGCTATATGACAAGGACTGTCCTAGATATAGGGAATATATCAAAGGAACAAAAGAGGCAAGAATTTCTGCCCTCCTGGAGCTTTCATCCCTTATTACAATATGGCTGAAGCAATAAATACCTTGGCATGCTATATATATTATAAATGGTCATAATTAATATAAACAAAAATAAAGTAAGGAAAGGGGCTGAAGGAGGTTGGCGTCAGAGGAAGGATTAAGTTGATTAGGGTACTTATGTGTTAAAATGATGGGCGATTAGGAAGAATTGGCAAAAAGAAAGACTGATAAAGAATAGCCAGTGGGGTAGAAGGAAAACAAAGGATGTGTGATCTGGGGAGTCAGTCAGTTCAGTTAGTCAGTTCAGTAGCTCAGTCTTGTCTGACTCTTTGCGACCTCAAGAACCACAGCACCCCAGGCCTCCCTGTCCATCACCAACTCCTGGAGTTCACCCAAACCCATGTCCATTGAGTTGGTGAGGCCATCCAACCATCTCATCCTTTGTCTTCCACTTCTCCTCTTTCCTTCAATCTTTCCCAGCATCAGGGTCTTTTCAAATGAGTTAGCTCTTCGCATCAGGTGGCCAAAGTACTGGAGTTTCAGCTTCAACATCAGTCCTTCCAATGATTCCTGTGGCCACTGCTGAGTTTTCCATATTTGCTGACATATTGAGTGCAGCACTTTCACAGCATCATCTTTTAGGATTTGATATAGCTCAACTGGAATTCCATCACCTCCACTAGCTTTGTTCAAAGTGATGCTTCCAAAGGTCCATTTGACTTCACAGTCCAGGATGTCTGGCTCTAGGTGAGTGATCACCTAGATCACTGTATAGTCATAACCAACGTGATTATCTGGGTCGTGAAGATCTTTTTTGTATAGTTCTTCTGTGTATACTTGCCACCTCTTCTTAATATCTTCTGCTTCTGTTAGGTCCCTACCATTTCTGTCCTTTATTGACCCCATCTTTGTATGAAATGTTCCTTCAGTATCTCTAATTTTCTTGAAGAGATTGCTAGTCTTTCCCATTCTATTGTTTTTCTCTATTTCTTTGCACTGTTCACTGAGGAAGGCTTTCATATCTCTCCCTGTTATTCTTTGGAACTCTGCTGGGTATATATTCTTTGGAACTCAAATGGGTATATCTTTCCTTTTCTCCTTTGCTTTTCACTTCCCTTCTTTTCACAGCTATTTGTAATGCCTCCTCAGAAAGCCATTTTGCTTTTTTGCATTTCTTTTTCTTGAGGGTGGTCTTGATTCCTGTCTCTTGTACAATGTCACAAGCCTCCATCCATCGTTCATCAGGCACTCTATCAGATCTAATACCTTAAATCGATTTCTCACTTGCATTGTATAGTCATAACGGGATTAAGTCATACCTGAATGGTCTAGTGGTTTTCTCCACTTTCTTCAATTTCAGTCTGAATTTGGCAATAAGGAGTTCATGGTCTGAGCCACAGTCAGCTCCTGGTATTGTTTTTGCTGACTATATAGAGCTTCTCCATGTTTGGCTGCAAAGGATTTAATCAATCTGATTTCAGTGTCAGCCATCTGATGATGTCCATGTGTGGAATCTTCTCTTGTGTTGTTGGAAGAGGGTGTTTGCTATGACCAGTGTGTTCCCTTGGCAGAACTCTATTAGCCTTTGGCCTGCTTCATTCTGTACTCCAAGGCCAAATTTGCCTGTTACTCCAGGTGTTTCTTGACTTCCTACTTTTGCATTCCAGTCCCCTCTAATGAAAAGGACATCTTTTTGGGGTGTTAGTTCTAGAAGGTCTTGTAAGTCTTCATGGAACCATTCAGCTTCAGCTTCTTCAGCATTACTGGTCAGGGCACAGACTTGGATTACCATGATATTGAATGGTTTGCCTTAGAAATGAACAGAGATCATTCTGTTGTTTTTGAGATTGCATCCATGTACTGCATTTCAGACTCTTTTGTTGACTATGATGTCTACTCTATTTCTTCTAAGGAATTCCTGCCCACAGTGGTAAATATAATGGTAATCTGAGTTAAATTAACCCATTCCAGTCCATCTTAGTTCTCTGATTCCTAGAATGTCGATGTTCACTCTTGTCACTTTCTGTTTGACCACTTCCAATTTGCCTTGATTCGTTGACCTAACATTCCAGGTTCCTATGCAATATTGCTCTTTACAGCATCAAACCTTGCTTCTATCACCAGTCCCATCCACAACTGGGTGTTGTCGTTGCTTTGGCTCCATCCCTTCATTGTTTCTGGAGTTATTTCTCCACTGATCTCATACTCTTCATCAGTTCTCAAGGCAAGAATACTGACGTGGTTTGCCATTCCCTTCTCCAGTGGACCACATTCTGTCAGACCTCTCCACCATGACCCGTCTATCTTGGGTGGCCCCACATGGCATGGCTTATAGTTTCATTGAGTTAGACAAGGCTGTGGTCCATGTGATAAAAATGGCTAGTTTTCTGTGATTGTGTTTTCAGTCTATCTGCCTTCTTATGCCCTCTCATGCCCTCTCTCAGTGCCTACGGTTTTACTTGGGGAGTCAAGAAGATAAGAACTGAGAACTAATATGGAGGCCACTTGTTACTTAACAAGAGCAGTTCCGCTGGTAATGGAGAGAAAAACCTGATTGGAGTTATTTAAAATAATAATTGGAGAAGCATATGAAAAGTTTCAACATCATCAGCCTTTAAGAAATGGCAAATTAATACTAAAGAAATACCAGTACCTCCCACTAGACTGAATTAAATTAAAAGGACAGTAAAATCAGATGTTGGTGAGAATATGGAGATTTACATTGTTGGTGGCCATATAAATTGGTAAAGCCACTTTGGAAAATTAACTGGTAATATCTTTTGAACTAAACATGATCCTATACCACAATTCTATTCCAGGCTATATATCCAATAGGAATGAGTGCTTGTGTGTAGCAAAATATTTTAAGAATGTTCAAAGTAGCTTTATTAATTATAGCAAAAAGTTGAAAGCAATTCAAATATTCATCCACAGAATGGATAATCTGTGGTATGTTCATACAGAATATATGAAATGAAAAAGAATGAACCACTGCCATCCTTAACAATACAAATGAATCTCACAGACATAATATTGCATGAAAAAGCTAGACATGAAAAAGTATATACTGTGTGATTCCATTAATATGACATTCAGAAATAGGCAAAAATTAATCTATGGTGAGAGAGTAGAAAATTGAAATTATCCTTAAGGAGATAGTGATCAGAAAGGAGCATGAGGGAACTTCTCATGAGGACTGCTATTATTCTAATTTTAATCAGAGTTATGCTTAAATGCTATACACTTAAGATCTATGTATTTCATTCTTTGTGTGTATCTCTCAGTTGGAGTTTTTGTGATCCCACGGACTGTAGCTCATCAGGCTCCTCTGTTCATAGGATTCTCCAGAAAGGAGTGGGTTGCCACTCACTTCTCCAGAGGATCTTCCAACCCAGGGATCAAACTCACATCTTGCACAATGCAGGAAGATTATTTACCATCTGAGCCATGAGGGAAGCCAAGTGCTTAAGTGCTATACACATAAGATCATGTATTTCATTCTATGTAAGTCATACATTAATAAAAAGTGTTTAGACGTAGAATTAAGAAAGAATAATAGGGACAACTTTTTCTTTCCTTTCCCCAATGCTAACATGGGGAAGTTCTAAGCACATAGAATCTTAGAATGGGAAAGGATTTAAAGATCGTCCTGTCCAAACTTCTTCCACAGTACCCTATGAAGCATACCACTTTCCTGCAGGCTGGTGTCTGGAATGTGTGCCTTTGAGTAATGATCACTTTTCTACATGTCTGGACATCATTTTGGTTGACTCTCTTGATTATCATGGTATGTCAGTCAGGAGAAAACATAGCAATATAGATTCAGGGTAAACTTAAGGAATGACTCCTATAAGAATCAAAGATACTAAAGTTCATGTTCTGTATGGAGATGGGTAATTGTGACGAACTCCTACCTTATATTTTACGAAGAGAAGCACCATCTCTCAAGTTTAGAATGCATATTTCAGGTGAAAGGAAAGGTGTGTGCCAGTGCAAATCCTAGGTTATTCCAAACTGGGAGTTTCTCCACATATGAAAAATACACATAAATCTTTTGAGCTTCAGTGGGATCAATTTAAATGCTTTTAGGTAAGCTGGTATAAAGATAGCAAACACAAGAATGATCAAAGCGATGTCAGACCCCGAGCTGAACTGCTTGACTTGTTCAGAGGCTGCCTTTCAGCTTGTCCGAGTGAGGAGCTTTACCTTTTGCATTAATTTGGGAATAACTCATGACACAGTATAGACCAAATCCTCTCTCTCTTGAAGCCCAGCCAACTTCCAGGGCTATATCTTTCCTTGCCAAAGAGTACACCCTGAGCCTTGGGAAGCTTCTTTGAGAGATCCTCAGCAGTGGGATGTGGCAACAGCAGTAGGGACAGGAACTGATAAACTGGGAGAAGGAGTTCGCTGGGCTAGTGGGAATCTTTCTCCTGCTTTCTACCCTGGGCACACCAAAATCATGTAGTAAGGGAAATCTACCTTTCCCTGCGTGCAGGCTGCGTGCTAAGTTGCTTCAGTCATATCCAACTCTTTGTAACCCTATGGACTGTAGTCTACCAGACTCCTTAGTCCCTGAAGCAAGTACAAATTTGAAGAGGGTGGAAACTGGCTGTGGAGCAGTTAGCATGGCAGGGATAAAGCTATTCGTTTTGTGGGAAGCAGTTGAAGCAGGGAGTGGAGAGCAGAATCATGAAAACCTGTCCTGCTGACTGCAATCTGTGCTATAGGAAATTGCATAATAGCGGTTTCATCAGCATCTAGGTTGCTGAAGCCAATGTTGTTCATGTCTTAGGACATGAGTCATGACTGTAAACACTCACTCACACAAACACACATGCACCAATCTGGATGGTAACATTCACTGGAGATCATGTGATGAAAATAGAAATAATCAAAAGATCATGTAGTACCTTCATTATCAACCACTCCCACATAGGTGCACAAAAATGTTAATTTAGAGACCACAGTGATGCTCACATGAAGCATACACTGTAAATTCTCATTAGTTGTGCTGACTGAGAAATGAATGGATGTTGGCTAGGAGGCATTTTAAAATTAAACTCAGATAAACTTTTAAAGGCTTCCCTGGTGGCTCATCTAGTAAAGAATCCACCTGCAATGTGGGAGACCTGGGTTTGATTCCTGGGTTGGGAAGATCCCCTGGAGAAGGGAATGGCTACCTACCCCGCCCAGTAGTCTGGATTGGAGAATTCCATGGACTGTATAGTTCATGGGGTCACAAAGAGTAGGACATGACTGAGCGACTTTCACTTTAAACTTTTAAAAATTCTTAAATATTTTAATTTTTCATCTAGTAAATTAAAAAATAGATTCAGTGATAACTAACAAAGGTTGATTAAAGTGTGGGGAAATGGACACTCACTAGAGAGTATAAATTTATACACATTTTTCTATAGATCAGTTTGGCAATATGAAACAGAGTATGAAAATATAAATTTCATTTACCTAATTTTAGGTAATTCTAATTTTAGGACTTTTAAAGAATATCACTTGTATTATTTTCAGAGACTGTGCTCTTTACACAATGAGGTAATAAATCAACATTAAAAATGATATTTTAAAGGGGATATTTTGGAAGTGGGATGGAGGCTTAAGAGGGAGGGGATAGATGAATACACATAGCTGATTAAATTCATTCTACAGCAGAAACTAATGGAACATTGTAAAGCAACTATACCCAAATAAAAAATAAAGAGTATTTTAGTGTTTGTTGATATGGAAAAATGGAAATTTGTTGATAAGTGGGAAAATATATTTTAAAACATTAAAAAGCAGTGTGAATAGTAAGATCTCATTTTGTAAATAAATATGTAAATAGTTGCACACAAAACTCAGATAAAGTTTTCATAAATAGGACTGGAAAAGGTCAGTTTTCATTCCAATTCCAAAGAAAGGCAATGCCAAAGAATGCTCAAACTACTGCACAATTGCACTCATCTCACATGCTAGTAAAGTAATGCTCAAAATTCTCCAAGCCAGACTTCAGCAATGTGTGAACTGTGAACTCCCTGATGTTCAAGCTGGTTTTAGAAAAGGCAGAGGAACCAGAGATCAAATTGC
>SJYT01063220.1:151979-165937 GCA_006410635.1 Cephalophus harveyi | reverse complement strand
TCATTGGAAAAGACTGTGATGCTGGGAGGGATTGGGGGCAGGAGGAGAAGGGGACGACAGAGGATGAGATGGTTGGATGGCATCATGGACACGATGGACGTGAGTCTGAGTGAACTCCAAGAGATGGTGATGGACAGGGAGGCCTGGCATGCTGCGATTCATGGAGTCGCAAAGAGTCGGACACGACTGAGTGACTGAACTGAACTGAACTGATGCATCTCAAAATTATTTCTGTTGAAAACTCTGAATTGCCTTATAGCTAGGATTCAATGAGTTAGCTGGAAATAAAGGGGAAAAAGAGAGTAATGTAACTTAAGGCTTAGTATTCAACATTTAAGGAACCAGATCAGTGTTTTCCAATCTAATGTATGGGCATTAGAATCACTGGGAATATTCAGATTTATTGGGTCTGGGGTCCCTCTAAACTGGTACTGTTAAGGCTTCCAAAGTGATTTTAATGTGCAGCCACAGATGGGATCTAACGCATTAGGTTCAGTGGTTCTCAAAGTGTGGTTCCTGGACCAGCATCATCAATATCCCCTGATAATTTGTTAAAGAGGCAAATTATTGGTTCCTACCCTAGCCTTACTGAATCAGAAAATTTGGGAGTGGCTGGGCCCAGCTGTTTATGGTTTAACAAGTGCTCCAAGTGCTTTCGATGCAGCCTAAAGTACGAGAAGGGCTTCCTAGGTGGCTTAGTGGTAAAGAATCCACCTGCCAATGCAGGAGAAGCGGGTTTGATCCCTGGGTTGGGAGGATCCCCTGGAGAAGGAAATGGCAACCCACTCCAATATCCTTGCCTGGGAAATCCCATGGATAGGAGAGCCTGGCAGACTACAGCGCATGGGGTCGCAAGAGAGTCGGACTCGACTGAGTGACTAAACAACAGCAACAAGGTCTGAAAAACCTTACCTCAGGGAAACAGTGCCGTGAGTTTCAGGTGATCAACCACAGGAAACCTAATTTAAAGAGGCCTGCTCAGAGCTCTACATGATAGCAGATGGACTATCCTAAACAGAAGTCAGCATAGTTACAAATGCCCCAAATTTTAAAAAATTAATCAGGGAAAGGGAATTTATGCTGATGCACACACACAGGCAGTGATCTTCCAAAGCAGGCTAAACTAACATATGTGAGAAAGCTTTGGGTCCCACTAAACACACTGTTACATGTTTCCAGTGCCTGGAAGTGCTCAGCTGCTGCTATTGACAATACTTTCCCACAGTAATACACCCTCCATGTTACAACCCAAGTAATATTTTCCACTTGCAACACTGATCATCCCACCTCCATTTCCAGACTTAAAAACCCCAAGGCTTTCCGTTGCCCACAGGGCAAAGACCAAAATTCCCAGCACAGCTTAAAAGGTCTCACACATTCTGATCCCCACCCATTTCCACCCTTGTGTCACAGGGTGTGCCCTGGTGAGTTCAGTGTCTTGGCTACTCTGGCCTCCTTTCTGTCCTTGAGACTCCCAACCATCCCTCCTGCCACTCTATTTTCATATAATGTACCCTCTGCCTAGACCACTCTCTCCTCCTGTCATTGTCTATTCAATTCTTCCTTCAAATCTCAGTCATCACCTCTACAAAGTAAACTTCCCTGATCCCACTGACCAGGTCCGTTTGAAGGACATGTACTGTCTTCTTAAGAGCACTCCTCATACTTATGAGCTTGCATGTGTTGGTGAGTCTCCTTGACTCATACCTTTCCCCCCAACCATTTGGTCAACTACACATAGGCAAGCTCTCTTTCATAGCCCTGGCATATTGATGGCATAGGGCTTGACATGCAGCAAAGACACAAGACCACTTTTAATGAGTGGATGAATAAGTGCATAGTAGTTTGGCTATACTGCTGGGACTCCCTACTGACATTGGTCATTGGCTTGCATCACACCATCCACATCCCTTATTTGAGGTCCATTCAGTCTTACAGAAAGGGACACAAGGACATTCTGAAGGTGTGTCTCTTGTGTATCATCACAGTTTTGGGTCTTGAGATTAACTCAAGGGAGAATATTGAATTAGAAGCCAAGTGATTTTCTTAGCTGTGACTCTGTCTCTATTAGCCTGTACATTCTAGCTTTGCCGCAGTGAATTGTATATGACACATTTACTACTTCCTGGCATCATATGAGCAGGTTCTGCCCATTGATTTCTCATAACTGAGCTTGTTTTGATACTTTCACATTCAGTTTCAGTTCAGTTGCTCAGTTGTGTATGACTTTTTGTGACCCCATGGACTGCAGCACACCAGGCTTCCCTGTCCATCACCAACTCCTGGAACTTGCTCAAACTCATGTTCATTGAATCAGTGATGCCATCCAAACATCTCATCCTCTGTCATCCCCTTCTCCTCCTGCCTTCAGTCTTTTTCAGCATTAGGATCTCTCTAATGAGTCAGTTCTTTGCATCATGTGGCCAAATTATTGGAGTTTCAGCTTCAACATTAGTACTTCCAATGAATATTCAGGACTGATTTTCTTTAGGATTGAATGGTTTGATCTCCTTGCAGTTCAAGGGACTCTCAAGAGTCCTCTCCAACTTCACATTTCAAAAGCAATAATTCTTCAGCATTCAGTTTTCTTTATGGTCCAACTCTCACATCCAGACATGACCACTGGAAAAACCATAGCCTTAACTAGATAGACCTTTTTTGGCAGAGTAATGTCTCTGCTTTTTAATATGCTGTCTAGGTTAGTCATAACTTTTCTTCCAAGGGGCAAGTGTCTTTTAATTTCATGGATGCAATTACCATCTACAGTGATTTTGAAGCACTCCAAAATAAAGTCTCTCACTGTTTCCATTGTTTCCCCATCTATTTGCCATGAAATGATGGGACCAGGTGCCATGATCTTAGTTTTCTGAATGTTGAGTTTTAAGCCAACTTTTTCACTCTCCTCTTTCATTTTCATCAAGAGGCTCTTTAGTTCCTTTTCACTTTCTGCCATAAGGGTGGTGTCACCTGCATATGTGAGGTTATTGATATTTCTCCTGTCAATCTTGATTCCAGCTTGTGCTTCATCCAGCTGGGCATTTTGCCTGATGTACTCTGCATATAAGTTAAATAAACAGGGTGACAATATACAGCCATGATGTACTCCTTTCCCAACTTGGAACCAGTCTGTTGTTCCATGTCCAGGTCTAACTGTTGCTTCTTGACCTACATACAGATTTCTCAGCAGGCAGGTAAGGTGGTCTGGTATTCCCATCTCTTGAAAAATTTTCCACAGTTTGTTGTGATCCACACAGTCAAAGGCATAGTCAATAAAGCAGAAGTAGATGTTTCTCTGGAACTCTCTTGCTTTTTCCATGATCCAGTGGATGTTGGCAATTTGACCTCTGGTTCCTCTGTCTTTTCTATATCCAGTCCATACATCTGGAAGTCCACGGTTGCTAGTGTGTGAGATGAGTGCAACTGTGTGGTAATTTGAACATTCTTTGGCATTTCCTTCCTTTGGAATTGGAATGAAACTGACCTTTTCCAGTCCTGTGGCCACTGCTGAGTTTTCCAAATTTGCTGGCATAATGAATGCAGCACTTTCTAACATATTGAGTGCAACACTTTCAAATCTTATAGGAATTGAAATAGCTCAACTGGAATTCCATCACCTCCACTAGCTTTGTTCATAGTGATGCTTCCTAAGGCCCACTTGACTTCACATTCCAGAATGTATGGCTTAAGGTGAGTGATCACACCATCGTGATTATCTGGGCCATGAAGATCTTTCTTGTATAGTTCTTCTGTGTATTCTTGGCACCTCTTCTTAATATCTTCTGCTTTTGTTAGGTTCATACCATTTCTGTCCTTTATCGAGCCCATCTTTGCATGAAATGTTCCCTTGGTATCTCTAATTTTTTTGAAGAGATCTCTAGTCTTTCCCTTTCTATTGTTTTCCTCCATTTCTTTGCATTGATCACTGAGGAAGGCTTTCTTATCTCTCCTTGCTATTCTTTGGAACTCTGCATTCAAATGGGTATATCTTTCCTTTTCTCCTTTGCCTCTTTTCTCAGCTATTTGTAAGGCCTCCCCAGACAACCATTTTGCCTTTTTACATTTCTTTTTCTTGGGGATGATCTTTATCACTGCCTCCTGTAAAATGTCATGAACCTCTGTCCATAGTTCTTCAGGCACTCTTTCAGACCTAATCCCTTGAATCTATTTGTCACTTCTACTGTATAATCATAAGGGATTTGATTTGGGTCATACCTGAACGGTCTAGTGGTTTTCCCTACTTCCTTCAATTTAAGACTGAATTTTGCAATAATGATCTGAGCCACAGTCAACTCCTGGTCTTGTTTTTGCTGACCGTATAGAGCTTCTCCATCTTTGGCTGCAAAGGATATAATCAATCTGATTTCAGCATTTATCACCTGGTGATGTCCATGTGTAGAGTCTTTTCTTGTGTTGTTAGAAGAGGATGTTCACATACAAAGAGCCTAAAGCAGTACTTAAGTCAAAACAGGCATTCAATGTGTGGGGAAAGTTTTGTGTGAGAGCAAAGTTTTGGTCTAATTAGGTAATGACATCAATTTACTTATGGTTCAATCCTGTTGAGGAGACAAAGGGTTTCCGGATGCACTTTCTTCCAAGCGAAGGACACAAGTTCCCCCCAAAGTAGTCGTTAGATTTGTCAGTAGCAATAGCAAATGCAAAAAGAGAATGAAATTCTATATGTAAAGTATTGATGGAAAAGAAATTTGGACTAAGAATTTTATATCAAGTTATATTTTCATTAAAAAATGGCTTAATAAAAAAGAGGCATACACAGCCTCATGTTTACCTTATAAAGATACTACCTTGAATGTGCTTTTGGAGAAAGTTCTAAATAAGAGAAATTTCTAAATAAGAGAAACCAGGAACTTCTACAAGAGATGAGAAAAGAATGTGATCAAATATCTTGGTAAAGTCTATTGTTCTCTTTTTAAAAATCTAGAACCAGAGAAAAGCAAAAAGGGAAGCATCAAATCCAGAATTAAAATTTAGACAACATGATAGATTAATATGGAGATAAAACAATATTTTTAAATGTAAAATAGAAGTGTTGACACATGAAACAACTAATAAGGATATATGAATATGAGTATGAATGTTATAAGAAAAAAATAGGGTATACAACATCTAAAATAGCAGACGAAAACTCAATTTGTTCCTTGGGATGCAGGAAAGGAGAATAAAAAAACTTAAAGAAGCTATGAAAATGAATAAAGATGAATTTTCTGGTCTGCTTAAGAACAGTGAATTGAGATTTGAAGGGGGGTGGGAAAGAGGCAGAATTAGAAGACATTTGGTTTTGGAGGACAAACCCTCAGTGACCTCAATGTCATTATTCACCTTTTCCTTTCTGATCATGGCAAAACTGAGAAGCTTTCATAGTGGCCATTGTTCTTACTCAGCCACTGGGTAATCAAATGAAGCTATTTGGAAAATAGACATTTTGTTTTCCCTGCCCTTGGTCTCAGAGAGAATCTTGGAAGTCTGGCCAGTTCTTAAATTTCAAATGAGGGAGCTGGCTATCAGAGGCAAATGGCAGGCCAGATTAATAACCATCACAACAACTGGTGTAAGGGTGCCAGACACAAGGTCTCTCCATGGGGTCTGTTCCCTGTTCCAGGGACTAAAGATAAATGAATTGTTTGAAATGTGCAACCACGATTTTGTCAACTAGTTACAAAATTTGGTCCAGAAGAGCCGTAAGAGGCAAAAGTCTCTGAGCACTGGAAGTTTATATATTTGACTTTTCCCTGGTGGCTCAGATGGTAATGCATCTGCCTGCAATGAGGGAGACCTGGTTTTGATTCCCAGGTTTGGAATATACCCTGGGGAAGGAAATGGCAACCCACTCCAGTATCCTTGCCTGGAAAATCCAATGGACAGAGGAGCCTGGTAGGCCATAGTCCATGGGGTCGCAGAGAGTTGGACATGACTGAGTGACTTCAATATATAAGTGACTTCAATATATTTGAATATACATAGAGCCCCAAACATTTGCCTTTGATGATAAGTTTGAAATCAGGGAGGATTAGCTTGCATGGGAAAGAACTCACCTCCTATGTTGAGTTAGTTTGTATGAACATTAATCACTTTCCTCAAATATTTCAATTTCAAAGGGATATATTGAACTTCCACTTTCTCAAGACAGAATAGTAACAAGGCGCATGTGTTTTTGGTGTGAGAAAAACCACTTACATGAGTAGAATTTCCCTCATTGTTTTCCAAGTGAAGTCTGTCTTCCCTGGCTTGACAGAACATTGACAGCCTAGAAAGCCTCAATTTTGGGGGAGATATCCAGTGAGCAGTGAATCTTGATGCCCTCTGGTAGGGAAGGCAGCATTTTAGCAAAGCCAGTTCCAGGGTCATATGAAGGAGCATTTCAGAGCGAAACATCTTCTAGCATGCAACAGGAAGCAATGGGAAGTTTGCATTCACGACTCTTCACTCCCAGGACAAGGAGTCAGAGTCTACACATGCCCTGCCAGCATGAACAATTAGCTCTTTCCAGGGAAAATAAGAAACAAATGCCAAGAATATAAAAGGGAATTTAGGGTTAACCATTTAATTCCCATTAATGACAGTTAATTTTTCTTAGGTTCTGGAAGCACAGATTAATTAGCCTTCAAATACATTTCTCTATTTCAAGGTGACAGTTTTCTTGAGGAAATTACTGACTGACTTCTCTTGCCTAATGTGTTAGGACTGACTGACTTCTCTTGCCTAATATTTTAGGACTCCTAGGAATTTCTAAAGTTTAGGATGAGTACTTATCCAAAAAATTGTATTAACAAGTCTTATTAATAGAAAATACTGTGAAATACATTATATCTAACACACAGTTTGTTTAAACTTACACATACACATGAGAGTTCCTTCATAACTTTAGCCTGCAAAAGCTACTTATCTTTCCCATAAATCCGAATTGGAGATGTGTGTATCTTTGTAATTCAGGTGTCACAGTTTATCTCTTTGAAACGCTATAGAACTTGTTTAATTTAGTTCTCATCGCAAAGCTATTGTTTCCTCTAAGTGTAAGAAGGATCCCTAGAGGCTTGAACTTGGCTGACAGAATTACTGTGTTCTAAAATCCAATAGATTAATCCATTAGTATAGCTCAATGGATTAGTGAGTTGGCTACTTGGTCTGATTTTTCTATTTTTTTTTTTACATTAAGAAATTTCCCTTATAAATATTTTATTTATAATATATATAATAATATATATAATTATATACTATATTATATCTATTTTATTTTTATTTTATTTTATTATTTATATATTTATATATTATATAATTTTATATATTATAAATAAAATATTTATAAGGGAAATTTCTTTTAAAAATTATATATATAAAGTTTTATATAGTTATATTACATATATAAATAAAATATTTATAAAGGAAATTTCTTAATTTTTTAAGGAATATTAAAATATTTTTCTTTCTTAATATTCTCCTACAAAATCTTATTTTTCTTTCTTAATATTCTCCTACAAAATCAGTAGCATGAACATACCTAAAACATTACCTGTAATCTCATAATATCTTTTTATATCCAACCAAATTGCTACAGTTGCTTTAGAAATGTCTTGTGACTAGAGTTCAATTTCTTTAAATTTTGAACAGTCTCACACCATTTTATTTTGGTTTTGTTTTTGTGAAATTGACTTTTAGACAGAACCAGTAGGTAGACACATATAATGTCCCATATTCTAGATGTGTCTGTGTGTCTCCTCATGGTAATGTTTTAACTTGTTGCTCTAATCCTGTACTTCCAGTACCTGAAAGCTTGGACTATACATCCCTTGGGTCTTGTGTCATCATATTTGTTTCCTTAAAAGAAGTGGAGAAGAACTTCAGTTAGTCTCACTGGCCAACATCTTTTTCTCCTCTCTCTACTTTTCTTTCCAAGGCACTTCCTGGATTCACTAGTCTCTTCTCCTTCAGGGCTTTTCTGCCCTTCAGTTTTGCAGCCCTGTGTGAAATTTGTATTACTCTTATTTTCAGGGCTGCTTCTAAACTGGAAAAAATATGTGTTCTGAAATCCTTACTTTAATCTCTCAATTTAAAGCACCGTCTTTGTAATATATTATGGAATTCCACAAAGATAGCTTTTATGGTCTTAGAGTTTGAAAGTGACTTCAAGTCACCTTAGTCCTGCCTCTTTTATTTACTAATTAATTAATTTAATAAGTCTGCTTCAGGTACACTGCTAGTTATTAGGGACAGAAACTAATCAGGATCTAGTGCCAACCCCTGTTGAACTGGGAAACAGATATCTTAATAGCTATCATTTCAGCCATAAAAACTTCCCTTTCTCTTTTGCATTCAAAAGAGACTTGCTGCCTTCCCCTCCGTGTTCATTACTTGTCACTTTTTTCACTGGACTGAGACTTCCTTGACTTTTTTGAGATATTTTTTATATCAACATCTCCAGCACTTAGTATTTGTCCCTAAAACATAATAGATGTCCAATAAATGTCTGGAATATTGGTGAAGTGTTATGTGTTGTGTTATAAGAAAGAGATGTACAAACTGTAATTATAGAAATATGAACAAAGTTGTATAGAAATACAGAGATGGTGACTTTTGAACTGGAGTTCTAAAAGATGAATATGTAAATATTGTGGGGAGGATATCACGGAGAGAGGGAACTATATGTAAAAAGGCCTATGGTATTCAGAGAACAAAGTGACACTACAAAAAGCAAAATATAAGAGACAGGTTATTGGGGAAGGGCAGAGGGAGAATATAAAATGGTGGGTTGAAATTAGATATTGAAGAGTCTTAACTTCTAAGCTAAACCTTTTGGATTCTACCCTGTAGGAAACAGGAGGAAAGCAAAAACTTTAAAAGACAAGGAAAGAAATAACCCTCCACACCTATGGCCACCTAATCTATGACAAAGGAGGCAAGAATATACAATAAATAAAAGACAGCTTCTTCATAAGTGGTGCTGGGAAAACTAGACAGCTATGTGTAAAAGAATGAAATCAGAACATTTCCTAACACCATACACAAAAATAAACTCAAAATGGATTAAAGACCTAAATATAAACTCAGAAACTATAAAACTCTTGAAGGAAAGCATAGGCAAAACATTCTATGACATAAATCACAGGAAGATTCTCCATGACCCACTTCCTAGAGTAATGGAAATAAAAATAAACATGTGGGACCTAATTAAACTCAAAATCTTTTATACAGCAAAGGATACTATAAACAAGGTGAAAAGCCAACCCTCAGAATGAGAGAAAATAATAGCAAATGAAACAACTGACAGAGGATTAATTTTCAAAATATATAAGCAGCTCATACAAATCAATACCAGAAAAACAAGCAACTCAATCAAAAAATGAGAAAAGACCTAAACAGACATTTCTCCAAAGAAGACATACAGATGGCTAACAAACACATGAAAAGATGCTCAACATCACTATTCAGTTCAGTTCAGTTCAGTCACTCAGTCGTGTCCGACTCTTTGTGACCCCATAGATGGCAGCCCACCAGGCTCCTCTGTCCCCTGGATTCTCCAGGCAAAAATATTGGAGTGGGTTGCCATTTCCTTCTCCAACACATGAAAGTGAAAAGTGAAAGTGAAGTTGCTCAGTCGTGTCCGACTCTCTTCACAACCTTATGGACTGCAGCCTACCAGGCTCCTCCACCCATGGGATTTTCCAGGCAAGAGTACTGGAGTGGGGTGCCATTTCCTTCTCTGGTACATTACAGAATGGAAGATTATTCAGTCACTAAAAGGAATGAAATCAGATCATATGTAGATATATGGATAGACCTAGAGTCTATCATACAGAGTGAAGTAACTCAGAAAGAGAAAAACAAATATGGTGTATTAACGCATATATGTGGAATCTGGAAAAAGTGGTACAGATGAACTTATTTGCAGGGTGAGAATAGAGATGCATACATAGAGAATGGACATGTGGGCAGGGGGAGGGGGAAGAGGATGGTGGGATTAACTGGGAGATTGAGATTGACATATGTACACTACTATATAGACAGCTAGTGGGAACCTCCTATAAAGTGCAGGGTGCTCATCAAGGTGCTCTGTGATGACCTATAGGGATGGAATAGGGAGTAAGATGGGAGGGAGGCTCAAGAGGGAGGGTATATATGTATATATACAGCTGATTCACTTCTTTATACAGCAGAAACTAATGACATATGTACACTACTATATAGACAGCTAGTGGGAACCTCCTATAAAGTGCAGGGTGCTCATCAAGGTGCTCTGTGATGACCTATAGGGATGGAATAGGGAGTAAGATGGGAGGGAGGCTCAAGAGGGAGGGTATATATGTATATATACAGCTGATTCACTACTTTATACAGCAGAAACTAATGCAAATTGTAAAACAATTATATCCCAATAAAAAAAGGAATGACTGGGTCACTTTATTTTTTGAACCCAGTTATTCTAGCATAGGAATGAGAAGGATGAAACTATTGTCAACTAGGAGAAACATGAAAAAAGAAATTGAGAAAGAGAAATGACTTGTCCAATATGACAGTGCTAGCCACTTAAATACAACCAACTGGGAGCAGGACAAGACTATCATTGAGTTTAAGGTTCTGGGATATGGGCAGAAGTGTTGTGTAGAGAAGGGTGGGGTAAGAGAAACCAGAGTTACCCAGAATGATGTCACAGATCAAGAAGTTAAACTGGTGCATAAAAGATCCAAGGATTGTTAGATAGACTGACAGGAAAAGAATGCATACTAAGCAGAAGTTAAAACAATGAAAGACACAGCCTAATTGCTGTGTGATCTATTTGTGATCTAGGGACTAGAAGGAAATAGGCTGCAGAGGTAATTAGGCTAGTTTGTATATGGCTACTGAGTTAACAAAATTCAACTCTCTCTATATATACATAGAGAGAGGAGCCTGGCAGACTATAGTTCATGGAGTCACAAAGAGTCAGACACAACTTAGTGACTAAAACAACAACAACTATATATGTATATATATACACACACACACACACACACACACACACACATACGTATACATTCATGCATGCTGCTGCTGCTGCTAAGTCACTTCAGTCGTGTCCGACTCTGTGTGACCCCATGACGGCAGCCCACCAGGCTCCCCTGTCCCTGGGATTCTCTGGGCAAGAATATTGGAGTGGGTTGGCATTTCCTTCTCCAATACATGAAAGTGAAAAGTGAAGTGAAGTCGCTCAGTCGTGTCCAACTCTTCTCGACCCCCTGGACTGCAGCCTATCAGGCTCCTCCGTCCATGGGATTTTCCAGGCAAGAGTACTGGAGTGGGACATTCATGCATACTTGCATTCATGCATACTTGCACGCTAAGTCACTTCAGTCATGTCTGACTCTGCAACGCCATGGACTGTAGCCCGCCAGGCTCCTCTGTTCATGGGGTTCTCCAGGCAAGAACAATGGGGTGGGTTACCACGCCCTCCTCCAGGGGATCTTCCCAACCCAGGGACTGAGCCCACATATCTTATGTCTCCTGCATTGGCAGGTGGGTTCTTTACCAGTAGCACCACCTGTGAAGCTCATGTACATACATATATATATATACATGGCTTTGAATTGTTGCCATCAACAGCTCTATTCTGGCTACTATGAGTGGTTTGTCTATTAGTCATCTAGCTAGATAAAATGAAGGGTTTGTTAGTCAGTTAGTTGATTATTTTAGAAATACCTTATACAGGACTGTTTCCTCACTGTGGGTTTTTCCACTGGTCAGTGATGAGCAGGCCTCATCTTCTAGAAACAACTAGACTGAACTATCCTACTTTCTCATTAGCACTTACCACAAAGGAAACTACAGTTGAAACCCACTGATAGATTGATACAGTCAATGGATAAAGCATTCTAAGACAAGACTCTGAGAATCTGAGCACATCCCCTAAAGGTACCCACACGGCTTAGTTTAATACAGCTTAAGGTTTTACACCACATACACCAATCTTCACCCAAAGGAAGAGGTGTGTCTGAGGAAAATTTCATCGTCAAGTTTGCTTCCCATACATTCTTATACACCTCTTTGGGTGCTAACAGCAAACAAAGATTTGCCACAGTCATTTTTACCCTGCTTTGTCCAGGGACTGGGGAAGGGGAAGGTTGAGATGCAAGGATTTTCCTTAAGGGGCTAAGTTTAAACATCAGCTTGTGAGCGAGACTGAGAGCATTATAGAGCAGAGCTTCTATTTATCTTCTGTTTCCATTTGTTTATTTCAATTTTCTTCTTTCTCTCTCTATGAGCTATTGTGTCAGGGTGGGCCTTGTAAGCATGTGTGGCCCAAGTAATGAAAAATTGAGGAACTGTGTTAAAACCATTCTACCTCCCTGTGTTCCATTCATCCAGTGATTCATTCATTTGTTCAACAAATACTTACGGAGCCCCAACTATGTATAGGTGTTAGAAATGCATCAGTTAACAAAAAAGACGCACTTTTCTGCCCTTGTGTAACTTAACTGACCTTAAATAATGAACACACAAGCAAGTGTTAAATACGTTAGAATAACTACAGTGGAGAAAAATTACAGCAAGGAGTGAGAGACTGAGAGTGCAGGTGGTGACAGAAAGAAGGTCAGAACTGGAATTCAAAACCACAGTGGTCAGGAAGGCATTGGGAAGACGGGTATTTGTGCTCCTTGAAGGAGGTGCCTTCTTCACAGCCAAGTGAGGCTTCTTCCACCCAAGGACCTTCTGCAGTCAATGCTTTTCTCAACTTTCCAGACCACCAAGGAACACTCTTTCACTATGGAATTTTCTTTCATCAAAAAGACCAACAGCTGGTCCAAACCAAGGTCTTCTTCATCTCTATCCAAGAGATCAGGGTTGCTATTAAATTTTCTCTGAACTTCCTGCTATAACATCTTCAGAGGAATCCTGAGAATGTATCATTTTCTCCAGTCTCTCACTTCTTGGCATGACTCTCCTCTTTCCTGTAGTCTGTATTCACATCTGAAGAACCACAGCCAGCCAGAGAATTCAAGAAAAATCTCTGAACCCAGAAAATTGAAGAAAATGTGTATGTAACTAATAGCTTTTAAGCACATACTCTGTTCAGATACCATTTTTAGTGCTTACAAGTAGTAAGACTCACAAGAGACTTAAGAAGCAAGTCCTGGTTTTAGCCATTTTTACAGATAAGGAAACTAAGGCTTCAAAAAGTTAAATAACTTCCCTGCAGTTACAGTACTAGTATACTTAGAGCCAGGTTCTGAATGCAGTGGTTTGCTTGAGAGTCAACACTCTCTCCAGGAGTCACTTCAGTGTTCATATCTGGCTGCTGCCATATCAAATTCCAATTGTATCCTTTGGCAAGGTTATAAATGCATGACTTGAAGTATCTTAAATCATGCTTTCTGATAAAATGATAAAATACTTGATATTACTTTTCTTCCGGCTCGAGGTGGCCCCTCCCGGCTCCCTGAGCCGGAGCCAAGGGCGGTGACCCGGAGCCTGAGCCTGAGGCCAGAGGCGGCAGCTGGGAGGAGCCACCCACGCCCGAGGCCAGGGCCGGCAGCCGGGAGGAGCAACCCAAGGATCAGCAGGAGGGCCTAGAGGATCTATCCCACTTTGAAGGTCAGGAACAGCCCCTCCTCCAAGGTAAGGAGCAGCGGCTGTGCTTTGCTGAAGCAGCCGTGAAGAGATGCCCCACACCCAAGGTAAGAGAAACCCAAGTAAGATGATAGGTGGTGCAAGAGGGCATCAGAGGGCAGACATACTGAAACCATACTCACAGAAAACTAGTCAATCTAATCACACTAGGACCACAGCCTTGTCTAACTCAATGAAACCAAGCCATGCCTGCAGGGCAACCCAAGACGGGCGGGTCATGGTGGAGAGGGCTGACAGAACTTGGTCCACTGGAGAAGGGAATGGCAAGCCACTTCAGTATTCTTGCCTTGAGAACCCCATGAACAGTATGAACAGGCAAAATGATAGGATATCAAAAGAGGAAC
>SJYT01063220.1:124362-151410 GCA_006410635.1 Cephalophus harveyi | reverse complement strand
AGAGTTGACTCATTGGAAAAGACTTTGATGCTGGGAGGGATTGGGGGCAGGAGGAGAAGGGGACGACCGAGGATGAGATGGCTGGATGGCATCACTGACTCAATTCATGTGAGTCTGAGTGAACTCCGAGAGATGGTGATGAACAGGGAGGCCTGGCGTGCTCCGATTCATGGGGTCGCAAAGAGTCGGACACGACTGAGCGACTGAACTGAACTGAACTGACTTTTCTTCCAGTCCCCATCTCTCCCACAAAGAAAGAAAATTTAACAATAAACAATACATTAAGATCCAAACAAACTCAGAACACAGTCTTACAGAAAAGCCCATTTTTAAGATGGAATGAAGGAGGGACAAACAGAGTTATAAGGAAAACAGTAGTTTCCTAGCTTCTAGAATCCCACAGGTCATCACCACACACACAAAAATGTATATACCCTTATTTCACTGATGTAATTTCCAACTGACTTAAACTATTTTTGATGAGTTTTTCCTAAGTGCCAGTCAAGGAACTGTGAGCACTGACACAACCTACATTTTTCCATGTCAATAGCACTAATAATATTAACAGTAGTTTCCTAGCTTCTAGAATCCCACAGGTCATCACCACACACACAAAAATGTATATACCCTTATTTCACTGATGTAATTTCCAACTGACTTAAACTATTTTTGATGAGTTTTTCCTAAGTGCCAGTCAAGGAACTGTGAGCACTGACACAACCTACATTTTTCCATGTCAATAGCACTAATAATATTAATAATCCAAATTTCACTGGGTTTTGCTGCCATCTACTCCCAGAGGTCTTCAATCCTCTGAATGAAAGACCTGCTTAAGAAAAGTGTTTGTTTTTTTATTTTCTTTAACAATGCAATTTTTTTTTAAAGCTAATACCAGAGAAGTAAAACCACTGGAGAATAAAGGAAACCTTTATTGGTAAAGTCAAACATATTTATATGTTTATTGGACATTTATTTTGTGAATTGTCTTCTCATGACTTTTGCCTAGTACACAACTGTGAAAAACTATATGTTAACTGCTCTTTATGGATTGCAAATATTTTCGCTAATTTATATTTTTTAATATTTGGCAGAATTCTTGGCCTTGAAAAGTTTTAATTTTTTTTCAGAAATCAATTCTATTGGTCATTTTCTGAATGCTTTCTGCCTTTGATACAATGCTTAGTAATACCTTTCCCACTTGAGAAGTGTAAAAATTTCCACACATTTGTTGTTCTAAAATTCTTATAGTGTTGTATCTTATTTAACTTTTCATTGTTCTGGAATTGTGTTGTAAGATTAATTAATTGTGACAAACATGACAAGTGTGTGTGTGTTTTACTTGAGTTATTTTAGAAGGGCAACCCTAGAACTAGTTTTAAAATGAGTCACTTGTTGCTGTAGATTTGTGGGAAATAGAGAACAAATCAGTACTGTGGAATGTTTCTTCAAAAACAAAAAACAAAAACAAAATTAAAATTTATTTTGGTGATTTCTTTCTGGGAGCAAAACACTGTAACTATCCAGAAACCCATGTGTTAAACTCATATCAGTTATGCACACATTGATCTGTGTATCTTCATAACCATTTATACAAGGTACACACTTAGGGTGAGATCAGTGCTCAAAGCGGCTGCCCTCGATGGGAGGTTGCCTGCTCTCATTGTCTTTAGACTGTTAGTGGAGCCAAAAATGAGAGGATGATCTGCCCCAAACTCAAGAGGTTCCTGTTTATCCAAGTGGGAATGATTTTGAGATCTTGCTCTTTATCTCAGAAACGCTTTGACTCACACACATCTGGAAGGAAATTATATAATTTACTTCAATTTGCTTTGAACAACAATTTCTTCAGTCTGCTCTGAGAATTAGACAGACTCAAAGTCAACAGTTGACTGTATTGGCACTCACAAGCTCTTTAGCGAGGGAAACTTGCCACCGTTGTTGCAATAAAAGGAGAGTGAGATGTAAATCATTAACTCTGAAGAAAGACAGAAACCCCCCAGATTTATCTTGGTTGCAGAGAACCAGATTTACTGAGATATGGTTTACAAGTATGAATATTTTAATTGACTAAAAAAAAACCTAGTAGGTTTTTCTTATTTGTATTTTGGGTATGCCCTTGGCAAGGTCATGTTCCAAAGAGCCCAAGGGAAGTGGACCCAAGTGAAATGGTTTGGATGAAGGCTGTAGAAGACAAAGGTAGAGAAGAGAATTTGAGAGTCAAAGTGATGGAAATGGGCTTAGATGGAACAGAGTGGAGGGGGTGGAGTGAGGAAAAGCTTCTGCTTTAGGCAACGTGATGGTCAAGGCAGGGAAGTCAAAGCAGGTTTACATGTGTTCTTTCTGCCCTGATGGTTTAGATCTGTTAGGTAGTTAGAGCAGAAAACAGGAGTCCAGAATGGTGGTAGCTACAAGACAAGGAAGGGAAAAGCCCGCGAAAATAGAACAAAGGAAGGTCCGAGGACCGAGGACCGGAGTGAGGACCTCAGGTAGAACAAACAGCACTCCTGGCTAGCCCGATTCACATAGGACAGGCCCAGGGAGAGGAAAAAACCTCTAAAAAGAGGAGCCAAACGGCCAGGGGTCTCTCTGTCCCGTGTGCGTACTCGCTCTCTCTCTCTCTCTCTCCCACTTGCTGGTGCGTTCCCCCGCTCCCTTCTCTCCGTGTCTTTGGGTCGGCATGCCCTCACGCCTTGAGGATGGATTTTCCTGCTATTTTCTAAACAAAATAGAGCTGTAACACGGAGCTATAACACTGATTTGTCTAAGAGCTATAACGCGGTCTGTTTGAGACCTGAGAGCTATAACATGGTCTGTCTGAGACCGGAGAGCTATGACACAGCGAGGGCTCTAACGTCCGTGGCTTCAAATTTTTGTTGAGACAAGACAGAACCGAAGAGAATACACTCGCCTGACACATCCATCTGCTCTCCAAAATCCCAGGAGAGGAACACAGAAGTAGCTTTGAATCCAGGAAAACTCTGAACCCAGTTCCCTAGCCTCATTACGGCTTTTAGCATTTTCCGCTTCACCTGGAAAAGCCTGACCCAATTTGAATTCCACTGAAACTGATTTCCCTTAACCTGACACCTAGGCATCTACCCTCAAGTATTCAAAATCTTAAGGAATCTAAACAATGCTGTCTCTGATGTAAGTCAACTTTCCTAGCTTCACATTTTAGTCCTACCACATTCCTCAAATTCCATTCTGCTGACTGTTTACATCCAGAACTACTGCTCCCTGGTTTGCTTATGCTAATGCTTGGATGATCCCTGTGCTCAGCCTGTGTTTCCCCTGGCAGCAAATGATGGGATGAATCTCAGAGCTGGAGAAGACCTTGAAAGATAACTGGTTCTTTTTCTAGCCCTGTTCATTCCTGTTCAGTTCAGTCACTCAGTCGTGTCCAACTCTTTGAGGACTCTCAGCCCTGTTACCAGACAAGTTAACACCCAGCCCAGTCTGTGCAGATGTGTGTTTTAAATGAAGGACAGAAAATGAAGCCAGTTAACTGTTGCCCCAAGTACTTGATTCACTGACATCTGACATCTGGCAGCGTTTCTCTTCTGCTGCTGCTTCTTCCTGTTCCCTGCTCTCCACCAGACCACCAAAGTAATACTCTCCTGACCAAGGGCTTGAAACCACTAGCCACCAAGTCCTGGTCTCACATTCTTTCTTCCCTCCTGAACCTGGAATGGTTGGCTCAGGACATCAGCCTCCTTACAACTCTTCTAATACCCGTGAAGGACAAGGTAAAAAATCAACCTTGCTTCCTTGAAGTTGAAAATTTTCCTTTTTTGACAAGTTGATTTTTGACTTAGATATGGTTACAAGCAGCTATACATTAAGAGCAGTGTGTATCTACAGTATCCCGTAGTTTCAAATCAGCTTTATGAATCTTAGCAGCAGGAATAAAGTGATTTCAAATTAAAATCCAGATTCTCAGATCCTCCTCTTTTGATTTCAATTTTCATCATTTGTGTTTTTCCCCCTGCTTTGTTTTGTTTTCATATGGAAACGAAATGGAAATAGATGTCCTTGCATTTATGGCCTGTGACACCATAAATGGACAAAAAATTCTTATTGATGGCCTAACATATTTAAATAAGGTTCTCCATGTATAAATTCGAGTCAATATATCTGAATGCTATGTGAGAAGGATAGAAACTATTTTATTTATGAGATTTGTTTAAACCAGACTAGTGCTTTGCTTTCTTAATTGATTAATCTTGAGTAGAAATTAATTAACTTGACATTAATCAAAGGAACCTTTCATTCAGAGGCTAACTCCTCTTTAAATGAATGTAAAATTCTAGTTTTGTAAAATCTGCAGTAAGACTTCTGCTTAAGCCTTAAGCACAGACTAGAAATTCTATTAAATAGTGTTTGTTGACAGGCTAATTGTTTAGTGTGGCAGCCCCCAAACTTTTTGGCACCAGGGACGGGTTTCCACGAAAAATTGTCTTCAGGGGGATAGTCTCAGGATGATTCAAGGACATCACATTTATTGTGCACTTTATTTCTATTATTAATACATCAACTCCCCCTCAGATCATGAGGTATGGGGATCAGAGGTTGGGGATCCCTGGTTTAGGGAGTAAGTTTTTTCCTTCCAATTTCCATGGAAATGACTTGAGATCAAGAACCAAGTTTCCATAGTGTTTTAGTTTCCATTTTTCTTCATTCTCTTTAACTTGCTCTCAGTCCCAGAACTGAATTGAAGTTTATCCATCGGCATTAAAAAAATATCACCCTCTTTATTTGTTGTTCAGTCGTTAAGTCGTGTTTGAGTCTTTGCAACCCCACAGACTGTAGCACACCAGACTCCTGTCTTCCTCTAACTCCTGGAGTTTGCTCAAAATCATGTCCACTGGGTCAGTGATGCTATCTAACCATCTCATCCTCTGCCACCCCCTTCTCCTTTTGCTTTTAGTCTTTCCCAGCATCAGAGTCTTTTCCAATGAGTCAACTCTTTGCATCAGGCGGCCAGAGTATTGGAGCTTCAGCTTCAGCAACAGTCTTTCCAGTGAATATTCAAGATTGACTGGTTTGATCTTGTAATCCAGGGACTCTCAAGAGTCTTCCCCAGCACCAAATTTCTGCTCTGTGACAACCTAGAAAGGTGGGATGGGGTGGGAGGTGGAAAGGAGATTCACGAGGGAGGGGAAAAATGTATATCTATGGCTGATTCATGTCGATGTACGGCAGAAACCAATACAACATTGTAAAGCAATTATCCTCTAATTTAAAAATTAAAAAAAAATTATATAGGACTGACTTTAGATAAAGTTGTCAAAAGAAGATAAAGTTGTCAAAAGGAAATAAAGTTGTCAAAAGAGCTGTATTTCCTTTCCGTACCACAAGAAGAACAATTAAAAATTTCTTTATACTGAAAAAAAGGCACATACAAATGAAAAATACTGACATGTGGAGTGTATGTAGGGTGAATAATGTAAGTGGTGGGCCACCGTGTGGTTAAATTTGGTGGTAGAGATTCAGGTAACTTAAATGGAACACAAAGTTACAGTGTTCACACGTCTGCTGCCACACCTACCTCATCAACCATGGCTCAAGACTCTAGGTTACCTTTGTTCTAGCATCAGGAGTCTGGACACCACCCGAAAGAATTACGCAACCCTATGGATTAAGGCCACCGTGATGCTGAAGGAGGAAACAGAGCAGGCTCTATCTTGAGAGCAGGACTCCATCTTGGGCCAGACTGTGGACTTTGAGCTATATTCCCAGTATCTATGGAAACGACATACCAACTGGAAAACCAGGCCGCCGGAAGGAAGAGCCCCAGGACTCTCGATCGCCTAAAAGAATACCCTAATTATCTGTGTAACCAAATAGAATCATAACATTCTATTATGCTTATTGGAGTATGACCACAGGCCTATTGATAATTTTCCACTGTTAACTATCTAGGCTTAAGACATATGAATCACGGGTTAACTTTGATTGTATCTTTCTTTTTCCTTTGTTCAGACTAGTTTCAGGCAATTTGGAGAGGTGGGTTTGGGCACGTATGCTTAGGCTATATAAGGTTTTTACAAAAACTGGTCGGGGTCCTTGGCTAAGAGGAGACTCTGCCTTGGGCCTGCCAGTGTAATAAACTGCACTCCACTATTGCATTGTCCTTCTGAGTGAGTTTGTTTCCCAAAACGTGTGGCTACACAATGCTAGTTGTTTATAATATCAGTGGGAGAATTAATATCAAATATTGACTCTCTTATTTGTCCTTGATCTGACTGTGTCACAATCTCAAAGCTTCAGATCTCTCCAGCCCATCTAAGCAGATGCTTTCACTACTTGGTTCTCTGAGAAATTTGAAGCAAGCATGAATGAAATATTTGAACTTCCTGTCTATCTACTACATACTTGTCTACATTCATACTTTTTCTCCTCCCCCTTTCTTCATTTGTAGAGCAAAATAGATTGTTCTTTCTCAGGCTCAAAGCAAACACACTCCTCTGTACTTTGGACCCTATCTCCTCCTGTCTCCTAGAGGGCCAGCTCCATCAATTAGTATTTCTGTCTTTCATCTTCAGCCTGCCCTCTTCATTGATTCCTTTTCTTCAGTGAGTATCCATGCTTATATAGAATTTCTCCCTCTGTGTACTTCATGATTAATTTCCTTCTCAGCTACTTATTTACTGGCCATTAAAATCTAAATTTAATATAATCTAACTCCTACCCCAACAAATCTATTGAAACAGCTCCTGTTAAGCACATCAGTATCCAGTTATACCACTTAATGAATCACAGCCTTGTCATAGCAAAGGGACTTGCATAATTCAATGAAGCTATGAGCCATGCTGTGCAGGGCTACCCAAGACAGACAGGTCATAGTGGAGAGTTCTGACAAAATGTGGTCCACTGGAGGAGAGAATGGCAAACCACTCTAGTACTCTTGTCATGAGAACCCCATGAACAGTATGAAAAGGCAAAAAGATATGACACCAGAAGTTGAGCCCCCAGGTTGAAAGGCATCTAATATTCTACTTGGGGAGAACAGAGGGCAATTACTAAAAGCTCCAGAAAAACTAAAGCAGCTGGGCCAAGCTGAAATGTCACTCAGTTGTGAATGTATCTGGTAGTGAAAGTCTGATGCTGTAAAGAACAATATTGCACAGGAATTTGGAATGTTAAGTCTGTGAATCAAGGAAAATTGGGCACTGTTTTAAGCAGGAGATGGCAAGAGTGAACTTTGATATCTTAGGAATCGGTGAATTAAATTGATGGGGATGGGCAAATTTAATTCAGGTTACCATTATATCTGCTGTTGTGGGCAAGAACCCCTTAGAAGAAATGATATAGCCCTCATAGTGAGCAAGAGTCCTAAGTGGAGTACTTGGGTGCAATCTCAAAAACGACAGAACGATCTCGGTTTGTTTCCAAGGTAAACCATTCATCATCACAGTACTCTAAGTCTATGCCCCGACCATTGGTGCCAAAAGGGCTGAAGGTGACTGGTTCTATGAAGACTTATAAGAGCTTTTAGAACTAACACCAAAAAAAAAAAAAAAAGGAAGAAAAAAGATGTCCTTTTCATCATAGGGGATTGGAAAACAAAAGTAGGAAGTCAAGAGTTACCTGGCGTAACAGGTAAGGTGGCCTTGGAGTAAAAGATGAAGCAAGGCAAAGGCTAACAGAATTTTGTCAAGAGAACACACTGATCCCAGCCAACACCCTTTTCCAACAAGATAAGAGACATATGGACACCACTAAATAGTCAATACTGAAATCAGATTGATTACATTCTTTGCAACCAAAGATGGAGAAGCTATATACAATCAGCAAAAACAAGACTTGGAGCTGACTGTGGCTCAGATCATCAGGTCCTTATTGCAAAATTCAGGCTTAAATTGAAGAAAATAGGGAAAACCACCAGGGCATTAAGGTATGACCTAAATCAAATCCTGTATGATTTATACAGTGGAGATGACAAGTGGGTCCAAAGAATTAGATCTGGTAAACAGAGTGCCTGAAGAAGTGTGGACAGAGGTTCATCATATTGTACAGGAGTCAGTGAACAAAATCATCCCAAAGAAAAAGATACAAGAAGGCAGTGTTTGTCTGAGGAGGCTTTACAAATAGCTGAAGAAAGAACAGAAGTGAAAAGCAAGGTAAAAAGGGAAAAATTGCAGAGTTCTAGAGAATAGCAAGGAGAGATAAGAAAGCCTTTTTCAACGAACAGTGTAAAGAAATAGAGGAAAACAATAGAATGGGAAAGACTACAGATCTCTTCAAGAAAATTAGAGCTATGCTGAAAGGGATTGGGGGCAGGAGGAGAAGGAGACAACAGAGGATGAAATGGCTGGATGGCATCACTGACTCGATGGACGTGAGTTTGAGTGAACTCCAGGAGTCGATGATGGACAGAGAGGCCTGGCGTGCTGCGATTCATGGGGTCGCAGAGTCAGACACTACTGAGCGACTGAACTGAACTGAACTGAACTGAGGGCACATTTCATGCAAGGATGGGGACAATAAAGGAGAGAGAAATGGTAAGGACCTGACCAAAGCAGAAGAGATTAAGAAGAGGTGGCAAGAATACACAGAAGAACTATACAAGAAAGATCTTCATGGCCCAGATAACCATGATGGTGTGGTCAGTCACCTAGAGGCAGACATCCTGTAGTGTGAAGTCAAGTGGGCCTTAGGAAGCATTACTACAAGCAAAGCTAGGAGAGGTGATGGAATTCCAGTTGAGCTTTTCAAATCCTAAAAGATGATGCTGTGAAAGTGCTGCACTCAATATGCCAGCAAATCTGGAAAACTCAGCAGTGGCCACAGGACTGGAAAAGGTCCATTTTTATTCCAATCCTGAGGAAGAGCAGTGCCAAAGAATGTTCAGGTTATCATACAACTGCATTCATTTCACATGCTAGCAAGATTACGTGCCGGAGTCCAGCTCCAGCAGCCAGGGATTCAACCTAAAGGGATGGGTGGTGTTAGTGAGCAACTGAGGCAGCCTCTCATTTTTCTTGGACTGCCTGTTTATTTCAAGCTTATGATTCTCTTTTATACTTTTACAAAAGCATTAGGTCAGAGGTTTGATATTTTTAGTTCCCATTGACCCAAATTTATTTTTTCCAAAAATCATTGTTGCCCCTCAAAAGGAGTTCCTTCCTCAGTGATTCTCTTATCTACTTTTTCTCATGTGTCCTTGTGAATACACTGTAACTCATGCTAATGTCTGGGCTGCATACCACATTCCTCAGTTTAATTCTTATCTTTCTAAGTCCTGTTTGCCCCTAGTATCCTAAGCTCACTATTTCTTAGAAAGGGCTTCTAGCTAATAATAACTCTAAAGTCCCTAATTTCTATAAGCTATAGTAGAATATTGTAACATTACAGCAATCCTTGAATCTTTAGCTTCTAATTATTTCAATTATTCCTAAGGCCTAAATTCATCAAACTCCTTTGCCATAAACACTTTTCTCACAAATGGGCTTCAGATAGCAATCCCTCCCATGGCCTCAAGCTGAGGCCTGTGTGCTCACCCTGGAACACTTTTTTGTAAAAATCCTTGAACAAATATCAGTGATTAGCTTTATGAATTATTCTTTGAGCACAGCTGCAGAAGGCTTTATGCCTTCTCATGCTCCTCTCAAAAACAATAAGCACCTTAATATTCTCTTCAGTCAACTCAGCCGAGGAAAGGAAAAAACAAGTCAGAATCACAAAGCCTAACTCCATTCTGGGTCCGTGCCTACGGAACAAAGGGAAGGGGTTTAGGGCCGTGCCTCTATTTTGTCAGTAATGCCTACCGCAGCTCCCGACAATTATGCTCAAAATCTTTCAAGCTAGGCTTCAGCAGTACATCAACTGAGAACTTCCAGATATACAAGCTGGATTTAGAAAAGGCAGAGGAACCACAGATCAAAGTGCCAACATTCATTGGATCATAGAGAAAGCAAGGGAATTACAGAAAAACATCTACTTCTGCTTCACTGACTATGCTAAAGCCTTTGACTGTGTGGAGAACAACAAATTGTGCGAACTTCTTAAAGAGGGGAATACCAGACAACCTTTACCTATCTCCTGAGAAACCTGGATGCAGGTCAAGATGCAACAATTAGGACCAGACACAGAACAATACACTGGTTCAAAACTGGGAAAGGAGTATGACAAGGCTTTATATCGTGACCCTGTTTATTTAACTTCTATGCAGAGTACATCATATGAAATGCCAGGCTGGATGAATCACAAGCTACAGTCAAGATTGCTGGGAGAAATATCAATAACCTCAGATATGCAGATGATACTACCCTAATGGTAGAAAGTGAAGACGTACTAGAGAGCCTTTTGATGGGGGTGAAAGAGGTGAGTGCAAAAGCTGGCTTAAAACTCAGCATTCAAAAACTAAGATCATGGCATCTGGTTCCATCACTTCATGGCAAATAGATGGGTAAACAATGGAAAGAGTGACAGATTTTATTTTCTTGGGCTCCAAAATCATTGCAGATAGTAACTGCAGCCATGAAATTAAAAGACACTTGCTCCTTGGAAGAAAAGCTATGATAAACCTACACAGCTAGCACATTAAAAAGCAAAGATACCACTTTGGTAACAAAAGTCCATATAGTATAAGCTATGGTTTTTCTAGTAATCATGTACAGATATGAAAGTTGGACCTCAAAGAAAGCTGAGTGCCAAAGATTTGATGCTTTTGAATTATGGGGCTAGAGAAGACTCTCAAGAGTCCCTTGGATTGCAAGGAGATCAAACCAATAAATCCTAAAGGAAATCAGTCCTGAATATTCACTGGAAGGGCTGCTGCTGAAGCTGAAGCTCTAATACTTTTGCTGCCTAATGCAGAGTTGACTCATTGGAAAAGACCCTGATGCTGGGAAAGATTGAAAGTAAAAGGAGAATAGGGTGGCAGATGATGAAATGTTTAGATAGCATCACCAACTCAATGGACATGAATTTGAGCAAACTCTAGGGAATAGTGAAGGACAGGGAAGCCTGGAGTGCTGCAGTCCACGTGGTTCTAAAGAGTTGTAAATGAATGAGTGACTTAACAACAACAAATTCAATTACAATGGACTCTTCAGTGACCTTAGCTTAGTAGAACTTTGACTCTTCATGACAACTTCTTTCTTAAAATGCTCTACCCCTGGATTTGTACGGTAAAATATTCTGCTGATCTTCCTGTTACTTCCGTCTCAGTGTTAGCTTTTTTGCCCACGGATTTCAAAAGTTGGTGGTTTCATGCCACTTTTCTCATTCTACATTTCACTCTGAATGATCTCATCTACTTTCACAGTTTTAGTTGTTACAAAGATGCTGATGTAGCTGACATGGGTTTTTTTTTTTTCTTTAGTGAAGTGAAGTTTGGGCTAGCGGTGCTAAAGTGTCACCTGGAATCTTTTTGGGCGCCAAGCTATATATCAGACAGTTTCCTATTTTGGAGAAAGGATTAATGCCACTTTTTTTATTGGACTGTTTTTAAAGGAATTCAGCTTCATGGGATGCCAAGCTCTGGGTAGAAGATAAGGCAACTTGTCTGAACTTCCTGAGGATCTTTCCAAGTGAGAGTGTGACTAAACCCCAATACCTATTCCTGAGGTTTTTGAGGTAGGAAGATCTATTGGGGTAAAGCAGAATTGTCTCCCAGCCAGGCCTTATGGTAAAGAAGGGTGACAAGACCTCTAAAGAACTGCCATGACATAAAGAGAGAAGATATTATGAACGAGCTCTCACACTGCATCAGGAGAGAGAAAGGGACAAGGCAGTTTTTTGTCCCTTAAGCAGCCAATATGGAAACCCCAGCTTGTGACCCAAATCGTTCTTTTTCTCACAGAACTCTTACATCCTGTAGGATGTTGTCCTGGATTCAAATTTCCAATCATCTGTATATTTTATCCCACTCTCAAATTCATTGTCATGGATTTATGCCAATCCCTCCTCTTTCCTGGAAGATTATAATGCAGTTGACCATTTATCAACATGGATTTGAAGTATGTGGGTCCACTTATTTGCATATTTTTTTTCAATAGTAAATATTAGTACTACATGGATCCCCTGTTGGTTAAATCTGTGCATATGGAACTGTAGATAAGAAGAACCTCAGGTAAGAAGGAACCACAGACATGGAAAACTGATTATAAGACATACTCAGATTTTGAGTGTGTGGAAGGTTGGTTTGTATAAGGGTCAACTGCAGTCTCTTTACTGGGTTTCTACCTCAAAGTCTTAGCCGTTTATCAGAGCCATCTGCCTACACTTGTCTGTTTAAGATCATTTGATATCATTCCACCATCCACAGGATATACTGGAAACTCCTTAACGTGCCCCCAAGTGGACTCCATTTTCTGAACCCTGTGTGTCTTTTTAACCTCAATTTTCTCACTCAGAGTGAAGGAAAACCAAATTCTTTGTAATTATCCCTCATCCCATGCTATTTCTTGCTTTCCATCCCTTTGCTCCTGGTGTTTACCAAGTCTAGAATGCTCTGTGTGTGAGTGCTAAGTCACGTCAGTTGTGTCCAGCTCTTTGCGACTCCATGGACTGTAGCCCACCAGGCTCCTCTGTCCAAGGGATTTCCCAGGCAAGAATGCTAGAGCGGGTTGCCATTGTCTTCTCCAGTGAATCTTCCTGACCCAGGGCTCCAACCCAAGTCTCAAGTCTCCTGCACTCATAGGCAGGTTCTTTACCACTAGTGCCACCTGGGAAGCCCCAGAATGCTCTATATCTTTTATTTTGCTCTTAATTGGCTATTAAGTCTCAGCTTGGGAATCACCAAATCTCTCTTCCTGACCTATATTCTATGTAAGTGGTGCCTTTATCTTCATAGTTATTATCAACATCCCTTTCTCCTTAATCAGTCATTATTCAGTACCTTGAAGGAATTCTCAGTGTCAAAGCTTGGAAGTCCCATCCTGATAGTTATCACAGATGTTAAGGCAAAACAAGTGTTAACACATTATTGGGAAGATTCTGAAAGGACACTTACAAAAATACCTTAGGAACCCTGAAGAAGCAAAGCAGGTCTTAGCTTTATTTTTTCCAAGTTTTACTCATTGTCTATTATTATTCGTTTCTCCCTGATGAGATATGTATCCTCTGATAACTATTATTTTCTGCAGACTCTTCACATGGTATCAATGGGACCTAGTTATGTGTTTAAGAGGTATTTTCCTTTGTGATTTTTGTATTTCTAGTTCTCAAAGTAACTAAGGAATGCTTCTTATGATGGGTGGGCCCACATAGGTTAGTCACTAAAAGCAGAAGTTTTAGAATTCAAAGAACAGACTCTCCCTCAAATACCCATTCTGCCACATACTGTGTAACTCTGGAACTTAATCTCCCTGAAACTTAATTTCCCATCTCTAAAGTGAAAATACTAACAATAATACCAACCACATAGAATTATTGTAAGGACTAAGTAAACTAAAATATATAAAGCACACATTAATTATAAAACATATAAACCTCAATAAAGGTTAACCTTACAGTGCTCTTTGAAGGATGAAGAGAATTGAGACAGATTGGAGGGACTACAGGTAAGGAGAAAGCTAAGCCTGCAAAAAGAGAATACATTTTCCTTGGAGTGAACCTGATGATTTGCCTTTCACTGCAATGAAGCAGGAGTGACTTTGAGTGACAGTGGCGTGAATAGCTGAAAACAGATCCCCCCTCCCCCAAAATATTGCTGCAGCTTATGTCAATGAGTGTTTTGCCTGTGTTTTCCTCTAGGAGTTTTTAATATCCAGTCTTATATTTAGGTCTTCAATCCATTTTGAGTTTATTTCTGTATATGATGTTAGAGAATGTTCTAATTTCATTGTTTTACATGTAGCTGTTCAGCTTCTATTTTCATTCTTTTATGTAATAGCTGTCTAGTTTTCCCAGCATGACTTATTAAAGAGACTGTTTTTTCTCCATTATATATTCTTGCTTTTTTTTATCATGGATTAATTGACCGTGAGTATGTGGGTTTATTTCTGGTTTTCTATTGTGTTCCATTGATCTATGTGTCTGTCTTTGGTGTTTTCATACAAATTTTTAATGTATTCTGTGTTTAACATACTATTTTTATAATAGGGAAAAATTATAAATCATAACAGGGACAAGAATAGTAGAATAGATCAACATAATGTGGAATAGCCATATATTCCATATGAAGTATTGTGTAGCACTTTGAATGAATGAATAAGAGCTGTGCACATTAAATAAATATAAAATAAAGTTACAAAACAAGTTATAAAGGATGCATTCAACATGACACCATATATGTAACATTAAATCCATATAAAATATTATTAATTTTTTTTTTTTAGATTCTAACTCTTCTACTTATGTGTTTGCATGCTAAGTCACTTCAGTCATGTCTGACTCTGTGACCCTATGGACTGTAGCCCACCAGGTTACTCTGTCCATGGGCTTCTCCAGGCAAGAACACTCAATTGGGTTGTGATTTGTGGCTCAGAGGTTAAAGCGTCTGCCTCCAATGCGGGAGACCTGGGTTCGATCCCTGGGTTGGGAAGATCCCCTGGAGAAGGAAATGGCAACCCATTCCAGTATTCTTGCCTGGAGAATCCCATGGACGGAGGAGTCTGGTAGGCTACAGTCCACGGGGTCACAAAGAGTCGGACACGACTGAGCGACTTCGCCTATCGCCTTTCTTCTCCAGGGAATCTTCCTAACCCAGGGATCGAATCTGTGTTTCTTACATCTCCTGCATTGGCAGGCGTGTTCTTTACCACTAGCCTTGGGCAAATTACTAAACTTTTCTGAGTTTCAGTTTCCTCATCAATAAAATGGAAATGACAGTGATATTTATCCTATAGGATGGAGAGATCATATGACTAAACACATAGAAAGTGCTTAGAATAATGTTGGACATATTGTAAGAAATATTTGCATTAGTCACTATTATTACTATTGCTGATATATAGAAAAATTTCTACAGAAATAGCTCTCACCAACTTATCTCCATTGTAGTGGCCTTGCACAAAATATTTCACATCTATAATATTTTATTTCTCAAAAATTTGAACCTACCTTGATGAAATCTCAGCAGGGGATATATGGATATTGCAGAGACATATCCTCCCAGCAGTCTATGCTAACATTTGTGACACCCTCCAATGTTGCTAAAGATAGAGCCCAACTCCCAGACTTGCCTGTTTTCTGGGGACATGCCTTGAGATGGCTTTATGTCCCCGTTCTTACTTTCTAGGAAAGTGAGAAGCAATTATTTATGTTTGGCTTATCAGCAAATAAAGAACCAGGGACTATTTTGAGTGACAGATTTCCAGTTTAGTGGAATTCATCTAAACTGGAAAAAAAAGTAAGATTCATATGTTAATTATAGGAATGATAGGGACATAGATTACCCTATTATTAAAAGAACATTCTCTAAACTCTGTCTCTGGGTCTCATTCCCTGGGACAGATGTTGAACTCATGGTGATGGGTAAGAATATTCAGAAGTGGATGTTGTGAGATGGCCAACTGACAGAGAAATGCTATCCTAAATTGGGACTTTATCTGAGGAAGTCTATAGTACTCTTGCTATAATGAGAATCCTTTTGGTTAAGAGTATCAGTGCTCCTCTTGGTTGGGCTTGAAACATTGGCTTTTGGAAATCCTTTAGAGAAAAGGTAAACTCATGAGTTGATGGGAGAGATTTGGTTCAATACTAATATTTGAACTGAATCCCTCATCTGCCAAGTTATTAACTGATTCCCCATTCTCCTCAGGGCTGTATAGAACCTGTCTCATTTGTAGAAGAGGATCTTGGAACTAAAGAGATTAAGGCCCTGGGGAATAGGCTTGGGAAGCGGGAGTTTCACCAGAAACAGACTCCTCACTTGTGTGCAGGGCCTGCTCTGAGCCCAGTTTACTATTCAGTCCTGATCAGTGACCAACAGCAGTCACTGATCCAGCCACCATGAGAGGACGATCACGGTCAGCAGACATAGGCTTGGCTGGCAGGGGGCTCAGCCTCGTGACCATTCCCAAGCCCTTTCCAAGGGGCCCACAGATATCTTGTTGTCACAATCCTAGGGAAGGACTGGATCACAGTGGAGAGACAGGTAGTCAGGGCACAACTTAGAGAAGCTTCCTACACAGTCTTCCCACCAATACTGGAGTCACTCTTCTCCAGATGGCATGATTCATTTCTGCTCCTTCCTAGAGTAAAAGTTGTAAAAGCAAAAATAATCAAATGAGACTAATTAAATTTAAAAGCTGCTGTGGTTATTTCTAGTTCTAGGCCTTATGAAACTGGAAACTTCCACTTCTTATCTTGTAGGATTCTGAGTTCTGGAACCCTGCCACTATGCAATTCATAGAGCCTCCCAAGTGGAAGGGACTAGAGGTCTCCAGCCTTCTACCCTCATTGAGTTCTCAGCCAATAACTGGCCAATCATGTGAGTATGCCAACTTACAAGTGGATCCTCCAGCCCCTAGGAAGCCTCAGTTGATGCCACATGGAACAGAGACAAGTCTTCCCCACCAAGCCCGAATTGCAGTTTCATGAGTTATGTGATTGCTGCTTGAAGGCACTGGATTTGTCATAGTTTGTTACACACGTAAGTTTTCTTTCCCTCTAAATTTTTTCCATGAGTCTATACATTTTATAATGGCTAATTTTCTGGTTTTAAGAATAGAGCCAATTCTTACTAGTAGTACATACATCATGCCTGATTTCTCCAACAGATTCCTCATTATAGTAAGAGCCTTCTGTGGATCTTTCAAACTAGATAAGTGAGTTAACACTGAATAAGACATTTCTTTCTTTTCAAGGTGGATTCAGCATGAGGTTACATGTGTCCCTGGAATTTGTTGAATGAAAACAATACATCTCAGGCTCATTGCTGCTGCTAAGTCGCTTCAGTCGTGTCTGACTCTGTGCGACCCCATAGACCATAGACAGCAGCCCACCAGGCTCCGTCATCCCTGGAATTCTCCAGGCAAGAACAGTGGAGTGGGTTGCCATTTCCTTCTCCAAGGCATGAAAGTGAAAGTGAAGTCGCTCAGTCATGTGCGACTCTTAGCGACCCCATGGACTGCAGCCTACCAGGCTCCTCCATCACTGGGATTTTCTAGGCAAGAGTACTGGAGTGGGGTGCCATTGCCTTCTCCAGCTCGTTATGCTTTCATTAAATCAGTTGAGTTCTTTCTGAACTAAGTAACATTTTTACTTTATACTTTGTCTAATGCTTAGAAACTCCCAAAGTTCTTTTTTTGTAGGGTGTCTCTAGGAAATAAAGACACAAATATCCACCTCAACTAGAAAGAAACAGGACTTGAATGGAAGGGCAGTTGGCATGTTTAAAAGGGAAGAATGTTATTCTCCTTCTCTGCTTTTACCTACCTCTTCCAATATATTCACATAATGCCTTTTCTTTACCTCCTTCTCTCGATAAGACGATGAGGAATAGTAAACAAAGGATGAGAGGAGAGGGGAAAGGATATCCCAGAGGGCTTATGTACATTTTTACAGTACTTTAAACTTTCTGAAATGTAGGCTTCCTGTGAAGTAGATAGTAGAACCCTCATTTCGGGGCCTGTGAAAATCAGTGAATTGCATGGTATCATGCACTTTGTGACAGCATACACTGTGGAATCTGAGTACACCTAGGGATTATTTCATTGATCCTAATATCATGCCTTTACAGTGGGGAGGATAACCAAGACCAGCTGCCACGAGAGCCCTGAGGAGGGTGTCCAAGTATGCAGAGACTGACCTTCCCAAGTCAACCCTCAGCCTGCCATCCTGGAAGTTCCTCATCTCGTACACTGATGTTTCCTCTTCCATCTCCCCATGAGACCACACTTCCATCTTCTGCCTTAATCCTTCCAGGGTTTAGGAATGTGGTTTAAAGAGGAGCTCAGAGGCTCCCCAGACTCTTACATGGAGAGAGGGGATGGGGTGAGGGAGACAGGACTAGTGCCTGGTCATGAAACACAGTGTATCTTCTTTATATTCACTTGTTTTGTTGCTTAATGAAAGAATGGAGAGCTGATCACCCGGAGGTACAGAACTTCCCTTTACCTCTCGTCTGCTCTCAAACTTTCATGATACAAGAAGAACAAAGAGAAAGCTGCTTAACACATGACCATGCCCTTGTCCATATTGCCTTTTCCTTTTATTCACAGCAGAAAAGTAGAATAAAATATTTCCTGGTCAAAAAGAAAAAAAAAAAAAAAAAATTGGGAACATTGCCCCCTTTTGGAATGTCAGAGACGAAGTCAGTGTGGAGGCCAGCAGTTTCAGATTCTGCTATGCAGTGCCGTCCCGCTCAGTGCAAGGGAAGCTACACAGACTTTTCGACTTAGGTTTTAAAAGCTATGTAGACAGTTTCTGCCACTTAAACCAGTTTCTGCTTCAACCCTTTGATATATCATGGCTTTGTATAAGATTTTATTGATAAAAGGCTATCAATCAGTGCTTTTTAAAAAGCATAAAACACCACCTATCAGCTCCAATCACCTTCTTTTGCAGGGGGCAAAAGTTGTTTTGTTTTGCTGACTTTAAAATGTTGACTCTTTAAAAAATTAGTTGCTTTTTCTATAGCTATACAAAGTTCTTAATGTTTCTTTGGCAATGGAATATAATGGAATTTTATGACTGTATTTAAAAAAAAAAGTTACCTTTGCTCAGAAATTCTCTACCATCCAGCACCCTAATTATTTGACTAAATAAATGGATTGCCCAGGAACCCTGATGCAACGGAAGCAGAGTCAGAACAGAGGCCTTTTAACCTCCTTTTTGGTGCCTTGCAGTCCTCCCCCACTCAAACACTTCACGTTGTGTGTTTTATTTGCCAAGAGGAAGTGGGGGTGGGTTGCTAGGATAACAGAAGCTGACTGACCTTGAATTTCACCCTCCCAGTGAGTAAGCCAACTCAGTGGCTTTACCACGTCTGTCATCATTTCTGCTTCACAGCAGGCTCACTGTGAGCAGAAAGCACAGGACTCCCTGTTGATCACGCTCCACAGCGCCATGTGGGCCACACTGAGACCCTTCAGTCAGCATCCAGCAGCCTGCAGGCCTACAGAAAGTAGACTCACCATGCTGGGAACATCCTCCTTTGAGCCTATCACATCTCCCAAACTTTGAGACAACATATCCCTAAGATGTCAACAAGTGTATTACTTAAAAAATGTGAATGGGTAGAAATATATTCAAAGGCCTTGACTTTGATATCACTTCCAAGTGAGATCTCCCTGCCTTCCCAACCCTAAATGACTCTGAAATGATATAATGCCCTTATCTGTTTTGATCAGGTTGACCCTTTTTATTTACAGTCTTCTGGTTTTTGTTTTGTGGTTGTGCCCTAGAACCACAGAATGGAAAGTTCCTTGAAAGCTGGGATCAGATTATATGAACCTGAGGTTTCCAAACTTCAAAATAGGACCTATACATAAAAAATAAGCACATAAAGCTTAGACAGCATATTAGAATCAGAGACTGTCTGGGAAAATGTAGCATTGTAGCAATTGATAAATATACATAGAAGGATACTGTAGGTTTAACAGGCTCCTTAATCCCCAAGGAAGAAAAAAATCAGACCCAGTCTGCACAGACTCCACGACCTAGAGACATAATATGCTGGCAAAGTGTATATATATATATATAATGATAAGTTCATTGATAAGAAGCAGAATAATATGATTTTGCAGTTAATGGAATGACGACATCCTTTTCAGTGCAATCCAAAAAAAGACATTGTAGAACACTGTGATAAGTGTCGGGGGCCAGTGTGAGGAATCCTGCCCGTGACAAGGTCATGCGGAAGGAAGCCTGGCAAACGCAAGGTCGTGTTCAGGTTTCAGGGGTTCACCCTGGAATTTCCCGAGCATCCACCCCCCAAGAAATAAGAATCTGCCGGCCTTTGTACTCTGCTTTTCCACTCTTCTGATATTCTCTGGAAAAGTCAATTCAGGGCTTTAGTCTTCTGCATTTGAAAGGGATGTTTCAGGTAAATGCCCTCTGATAACTCTCAAGCTTACCTAATAGGTTCCCCAGACTTCTTACAGCTTGTAAATTGCTTACAGCCCCCAACCGCGAGAGGCACAAAGCTTAAAAGCATCTTAAAGATACAAAACCTTTTCTAAAGAGTTAAAAATTACATTGGTGAGGGTTTTCACTGTTGACTCAATGACTGCTGCCAGACCTCCATATTCTTCTTTTAGGCACCTGGGAGGATGTTAATCAATGTAAACGGGATATGGAAAAGGATAGATAGTAGTTTTGATGTTAGCAACACTAGACTTTTGAGTTAATTACTTTTCTTTGTTGTATATCACTGCACTCCCCTTGTGTCCTTGCTATGTAAGAATGTAACTTTATTTAGTGCTTTCTGAGAGTGGCACCAGACTTTGGGAAGATTAACACAAATAAGTCTTCTGGTTGACAAACCCTTATCAGGAAAAAGGCTGTAAAATGTTAATTGGCCTTTTGGCTAGAGGACATGTAAATCACCTAAGACTTGTGTATACAATTAGGTATGCAGAGAAAAAAGCCTGGTTTTGATGAGTCAGGGCTGCTGACGCCACATAATTTTGTATTGCCCATTGATCTGTATGTACAATCAAGGGTATAAAAGGCCTTCTGAACAATAGAGGAATGGAATCAGTTGCTGGACTGATTGCCCCCGTGTCTCCTCGTCCTACTTTAATTTCAGGCTGAATTCCCATCTGGAGCGGGCGGCTCATCATGTCTACTTACTTGCCCTGGCTTTTAAGTTCTGTGAGAGAGAGAGCCCAAGGCGGGGCACTCTCCGATATTCAAACAGGCGCCGGTGGCCTAATGTAGATGGTGCAAACTTCTTGTCTGAAGTTTTATTAGTTTAGCTTGTAAACCAAGTTATTCAGCCTCTTTTCTCCACTTAATTTTCCTACTATACTATCTCTTTCTAAACTAATCTTATAATAATAAATAAATAAATAAGTTTTCCTCACCAATGCCGTCCACCCTTTGAATCACCCTGGATCCATCGGGGCTGGACCCTGGCAGATAAGGACTAGGCATCCTGAGGAATGCTGATTCAAGGAGAACATTCAATATTTCAAACTAAAGCTGAAACGCAGTCCCAGACAGAGTGGAGTAGGGCCAAAAGTGCAGCCAGAGTGAAGAAGTATTTTGTCTGGAAAAGGGCTTTGAAATGGAGCAAAGTTTCTGGATGACCATTTAAAATCACCTGGTCAAAGTGCTGAGAGCAAGAAAACAGCATTGGCTGCAGTTATGAGTGATTTGAAACTGAGACCTTCTGCTCAAGGCAAGCAGAGGTGGAAATTCATAGGTTATAACTTGGGTCTCGTGTTAGCCAAATTTGTCTGAAATGGCAACCCACTCCAATACTCTTGCCTGGAGAATCCCGTGGAGGGAGGAGCCTGGTAGGCTACAGTCCATGGGGTCGCGAAGAGTCGGACACGACTGAGCGACTCCACTCACTCACTGACATTTGACAGTAATGGCGACACTGACCTCAGTTGTTAAGGGGAGAAACTCGTAATTCCCCTGGTTCAGAGTGGGTTAAGGAAAATGGCAAGGAAGCATCAGAAGGTTTGCATTCCTGGTGGAACTGCAGTGTCTGTTGGCATTTTAACCCTTTCCCCCCAACTTTCAACCTAGGACTAGATGGACGGACAGAGAAATTGCAATGGAATATCTAAGAAGTACCAGAGCAATCTATTTGACTACTGAAAGATCAAGATGAGGCTTCCTGGGTGGCTCAGTGGTAAAGAATTCACCTGCCAATGCAGGAGACACAGATTCAATCCTTGATCTGGGAGGATCTCACAAGACTTGAAGAAACTAGGCCTGTCCAAGTGCCACAACTATTGAGCCTGTGCTCTAGAGTCCGGGAGCTGCAATTGCTGATCCCACGTGCTGCAACTCCTGAAGTCTTGGCACCCTTGGGCCTGTGCTCCACACAAGAAAAGCCACTGCAGGAAGCCCACACACAGCAACTGGAGAGTAGCACCTGCTGGCAGCAACTAAAGACCATGCACAGTAACAAAGACCCAGAACAGCCAAAAATAAATAAATTAAATTAAATTACAAAGGAAAAAATGACCAAGATGTGTTTCACGGAAGCTTGAACCAGAAAATTGGTGAAAAAGTAGTTTGATCTAGACCTACTTCTTGCACTCTTTTTTCTTTCTCCTTAAGAAGTTTTACAAAGGCAGTGTGATAAGTGCTAATTGAGTAGTACAAAGAGTATTTATTTACTCTAGAGAGTTCAAAGGAGCAGCGATCACAGTGGGCCAGAGCAACTGGGAAAATAGTGACTAGAACTTGGACTTGTAGGATGGGTGGGATTCAGATTAAGTGGAAGGAGAGAGAAAGGAGGGGCTTGTTGGGTAGAGGAAGATGCCAAGTACAAAGTAAGCAGAAAGCACAAGGCCACCATGACTTGTTGCTTTAACAGATGAAAAAATTGAGGCTTAGATACACTAAGGAACTTGACCAAGGATATGCAGCTCCTGAATTACTCCATAGGGAACTAAAGTAAGGCTGTGCTGTGCTTAGTTGCTCAGTCATGTCCTACTCTTTGTGACCCCATGGACTATAGCCCACCAGGCTCCATTGTCCATAGGGATTCTCCAGACAAGAATACTGTTGTGGGTTGTCATGCCCTTTTCCAGGGGATCTTCGCAACCCAGGGATCAAACACAGGTCTCTTGCATTGCAGGCGGATTCTTTACCATCTGAGCCACCAGGGAAGCCCGTAAAGCTACTTAATATCAAAGTCCATATTCCTTCCTCCAGACTCCAGGTTCACAAAGCTGATAGACATGTAAACAACTATAACATAACACATGTTTTTGAATTGAAGGTCATTTCAATACTTCTCATTTTCATTTAGTTATACTTGTCCTGACATGTCAAAAAAAGAAACAGCATTACTTTTGTAGAGAAATGCTTATTTTGTGAATAACTCAATAACTCATATGCTGAGTTAACTCACATTAACTCAACACATTAACTCATATGATAGTGAGAGTCTTCCAAGAGGAATAATGGTAAAATGATGTGGTCCAAAGCACAAAATGGCAATTTTCTGAGGGTGAAGTGATGACAAAATAGAAAGAGAGGGACACACAGAGAGAATAGAAACTTCTAGATAGGAAAATGAGTATGTCAAGGCTATATATTGTCACCCTGCTTATTTAACTTATATGCAGAGTACATCATGAGAAACACAGGGCTGGATGAAGCACAAGCTGGAATCAAGATTGCCGGAAGAAATATCTATAACCTCAGATATGCAGATGACACCACCCTTCTAGCAGAAAGTGAAGAATAACTAAAGAACCTCTTGATGAAAGTGAAAGAGGAGAGTGAAAACGTTGCCTTAAAGTTCAACATTCAGAAAAAGAAGATCATGGCATCTGGTCCCATCACTTCATGGCTAATAGATGGGGAAACAGTGGAAACTGGCTGACTTTATTTTTGGGGGCTCAAAAATCACTGCAGATGCTGACTGCAGCCATGAAATTAAAAGACGCTTACTCCTTGGAAGGAAAGTTATGACCAGCCTAAACAGCATATTGAAAAGCAGAGACATTACTTTGCCTACAAAGGTCTGCCTAGTCAAGACTACGGTTTTTCCTGTGGTCATGTATGGATGTGACAGTTGGACTATAAAGAAAGCTGAGCGCCAAAGAATTGATGCTTTTGAACTGTTGTATTGGAGAAAACTCTTGAGAGTCCCTTGGATGCAAGGAGATCCAACCAGTCCATTCTAAAGGAGATCAGTCCTGGGTGTTCATTGGAAGGACTGATGCTAAAGCTGACACCCCAATACTTTGGCCACTTGCTGCGAAGAGTTGACTCATTGAAAAAACCCTGATGCTGGGAGGGATTTGGGGCAGGAAGAAATGGGGATGACAGAGAATGAGATGGTTGAATGGGATCAACCAATTTGATGGACATGAGTTTGGGTAAACTCTGGGAGTTGGTGATGGACAGGGAGGCCTCGCATGCTGCAGTCCATGGGGTCGCAAAGAGTCGGACACGACTGAGCGACTGAATTGAACTGAACTGACTGAAAGAAAGTAGAAGTGGAACTGTTTAGCTCAAGGAATGAAATTGGGTCCTTTTCGTGATGCAGACAAAACTAGGGTCTGTCATACAGTGAAATCAGTTAGAAAGAGAAAGACAAATATCATATATTAACACTTATATGTGAAGTCTAGAAAAATGGTACAAAAGAACCTACTTGCATAGCAGGAATTGAGACGCAGATCCGGAGAACAGATGTGTGGGCACAGTGAGGTTAAGGGGAGGGTAGGACAAACTGAGAGAGTAGCTCTGACGCATATGCACTGAAAGTGTTAGTCCCTCGGTCCTGTCAGACTCATCTGTGACCCCATGGACTGTGGCCCTCCAGGATCCTCTGGATTTCCCAGGCAAGAATACTGGACTAGGTAGCGGTTCCCTTCTCCAGGGGATCTTCCTGACCCAGAGATTGAATCCTGGTCTCCTGCATTTCAGGCAGATTCTTTACCATCTGAGCTACCATATATTCACTGTGCTGTGCTTAGTCACTCAGTCATGTCTGACTCTGTGCAACTCCATGGACCGTAGCCTGCCAGACTCCTCTTTCCATGGGGATTCTCCAGGCAAGAATACTGGAGAGGGTTGCCACACCCTCCTCCAGGGGATCTTCCCAACCAGGGATCAAACCCAGGTCTCCCACACTGCTGGCAGGTTCTTTACCTTCTGCGCCATCAGGGAAGCCCATGTGTAAAATAGATAGTTCATGGGAACCTGCTATAAAGCACAGGAAACTCAGCAAGGTGCTCTGTGACAATCTAGAGGGGTGGGAGGGATGCTCCAGAAGGAGGGAATACATGTAACTGATCCACATTGTTATATAGCAGAAACTAACACAACATTATAAAACAGCTATACTCCAATAATAAAATTTTTTAAATGTTCTGAATTAAGCTGATAATCCTTTTCTGCTCAGAAATACTTCAGGTTTTTAGAAATAAAAGTTTTGCTCAAAAGCATTTTAACACTGGTGTTTGTGAGGTATGTGTTCCTCTCCATTGTTTCAAATCTAGACAAATAGACCACCCAGAAAGGATTACTATTGACCTTCGTGAGTGCAGGATCTAACTTACTCTCACCATCTGCTCTTCTCTCCTTTGTGGAATAAAGTGGTGAATCAGCAAATCAAGCAAGTAGGCAGTGTAGAGTAGAAAAGATTAACCTTCTCGTTTAAAACTACCATTACAAAATCTGTGTACCCCTGTCTTCAGAAGGCTTGCTAGGCTGAGCATCTTGACAACTGACTTGAAACTTGACTGGTTAATTGCTTAATCCATGAACTAAAGGGAATTATCAATTCAATTCTCTGCCTGTGCCTACTTCAGTTCAGTTCAGTCACTCAGTCATGTCAGACTCTTTGAGACACCACGAATTGTAGCACGCCAGGCCTCCCTGTCCATCACCAACTCCCGGAGTTCACTCAAACTCATGTCCATCGAGTTGGTAATGCCATCCAGCCATCTCATCCTCTGTCGTCCCCTTCTCCTCCTGTCCACAAACCCTCCCAGCATCAGAGTTTTTTCCAATGAGCCAACTCTTCACATGAGGTGGACAAAGTATTGGAGTTTCAGCATCATTCCTTCCAAAAAACACCCAGGACTGATCTCCTTTAGGATGGACTGGTTGGATCTCCTTGCAGTCCAAGGGACTCTCAAGAGTCTTCTCCAACATCACAGTTCAAAAGCATCAATTCTTCAGCACTAAGCTTTCTTCACAGTCCAACTCTCACATCCATACATGACCACTGGAAAAACCATGGCCTTGACTAGATGGACCTTTGTTGGCAAACTAATGTCTCTGCTTTTCAATATGCTGTCTAGTTTGGTCATAACTTTCCTTCCAAGGAGTAAGCATTTTTGAATTTCATGGCTGCAGTCACCATCTGCAGTGATTTTGGAGCCCCCCAAAATAAAGTCTGACATATTTCCACTGTTTATCCATCTATATCCTATGAAGTGATGGGACCAGATGCCATGATCTTCATTTTCTGAATGTTGAACTTTAAGTCAGCTTTTTCACTCTCCTCTTTGACTTTCATCAAGAGGCTTTTTAGTTCCTCCCCACTTTCTGCCATAACGGTGGTATCATGTGCATATCTGAGGTTCTTGATATTTCTCCCGGCAATCTTGACTCCAGCTTGTGCTTCTTCCAGCCCAGCATTTCTCATGATATACTCTGCATATAAGTTAAATAAGCAGGGTGACAATATATAGCCTTGACATATGTACTCCTTTTCCTATTTGGAACCAGTCTGTTGTTCCATGTTCAGTTCTAACTGTTGCTTCCTGACCTGCATATAGGTTTCTCAAGAGCCAGGTCAGGTGGTCTGGTATTCCCATCTCTTTCAGAATTTTCCACAGTTTATTGTGATCTACACAGTCAAAGGCTTTGGCATAGTCAATAAAGCAGAAGTAGATGTTTTTCTGGAACTCTCTTGCTTTTTCCATGATCCAGCGGATGTTGGCAATTTGATCTCTGGTTCCTCTGCCTTTTCTAAAACCAGCTTGAACATCAGGAAGTTCACGGTTCACGTATTGCTGAAGCCTGGCTTGGAGAATTTGGAGCACTACTTTACCAGCATGTGAGATGAGTGCCACTGTGCACTAGTTTGAGTATTCTTTGACATTGCTTTTCTTTGGAATTGGAATGACAACTGACCTTTTCCAGTCCTGTGGCCACTGCTGAGTTTTCCAGATTCGCGGACATATTGAGTGCAGCACTTTCATAGCATCATCTTTCAGGATTTGAAATAGCTCAACTGGAATGGCAGAAAGTGAAGAGGAGCTAAAAAGCCTCTTGATGAAAGTGAAAGAGGAGAGCAAAAAAGTTGGCTTAAATCTCAACATTCAGAAAACGAAGATCATGGCATCCAGTCCCATCACTTCATGGGAAATAGATGGATAAACAGTGGAAACAGTGTCAGACTTTATTTTGGGGGGCTCCAAAATCACTGCAGATGGTGACTGCAGCCATGAAATTAAAAGACGCTTACTCCTTGGAAGAAAAGTTATGTCCAACCTA
>SJYT01063220.1:33999-124294 GCA_006410635.1 Cephalophus harveyi | reverse complement strand
GGGGCTCCAAAATCACTGCTGATGGTGACTGCAGCCATGAAATTAGAAGACGCTTACTCCTTGGAAGAAAAGTTATGTCCAACCTAGATAGCATATTCAAAAGCAGAGACATTACTTTGCCGACTAAGGTCCATCTAGTCAAGGCTATGGTTTTTCCAGTAGTCATGTATGGATGTGAGAGTTGGACTGTGAAGAAAGCTAAGCGCCGAAGAATTGATGCTTTTGAACTGTGATGTTGGAGAAGACTCTTGAGAGTCCCTTGGACTGCAAGGAGATCCAACCAGTCCATCCTAAAGGAGATCAGTCCTGTGTGATTTTTGGAAGGACTGATGCTAAAGCTGAAACTCCAATACTTTGTCCATCTGATGCGAAGAGTTGACTCATTAGAAAAGACTCTGATGCTGGGAGGGATTGTAGGCAGGTGGAGAATGGGACGACAGAGGATGAGATGGCTGGATGGCATTACCAACTCGATGGACATGAGTTTGAGTGAACTCCGGGAGTTGGTGATGGACAGGGAAGCCTTGAGTGCTGCAGTTCGTGGGGTCGCAAAGAGTCGGACATGACTGAGTGACTGAACTGAACTGAGGCAGTTGACAAGGACAAAATATCTTTAGGATAGCTGCCATTGCCCAAGGAAAGGAGTACAGGTAGCTCTATTGGTGTGTGAGTCGCTCAGTCATGTCCAACTGTTTGCAAGTCCATAGACTGTAGCCCACCAGGCTCCTCCGTCCATGGGATTCTCCAGGCAAGAATACTGGAGTGGGTTGCCATTCTCTTCTCCAGGGGATCTTTCTGACCCAGGATCTCAGGTCTCTTGCATTACAGGCAGATTCTTTATTATCTGAGCCATTAGGCTAGCCCGCTATCTCTAGTGGTAGCTAGAAGTAGAGTAACTGGCTATTTGACTCTTCTGATACTTTTGAGATAGAGAAGGCCTCAGGCAGTTTTTGGCAGAGCCCTTACCACACTATATTGAAACTGTCTATGTATAGCTTTGCCATCCTCAGTAGGCTGAATCCTTGGAGTCAGTGACTGTATTTAATCCTTACTTATATTCCCACTTCCTTGTGTGTGTGCCCATCCAATGTTGAGTGAGTAAAATAGGTAGATGGATGGAAACAAATTATCACACTCCTCATGGATAAGCAACTCAAACCTGGCAGTGCAAAGTTTCGCATTAACCTGGCAGTGGGAGAAAATTAACCCTGCAAAGAATTAATTTTAATGAGGCATCTCAGGAAAACTGACCAAGGAATGTTTTTGGTAATCAATGGTTAATCTATTGAGAAACTTGTTTTCAAGGAAGGCAAGTCACAAGTGAGGGTGTTTACAGCTTTTTGCTTTTCATTTTAAATAACAGTGCTGCAGAATGCACTGAGCTCTGGGATGGTGATAACAGAGAAAAGGCCTGGGATGATCATCCCCAGACATCTGGAGCATCTTCCCTTTGACTAATTTTTCAAACCATCTGGAGTGCTTTTGAGATACTGTCTCCTGGAACAGTATTCTGAACTTTCTCTTCTCTTTTGTTCTACAAGTGTTCTGTCTCGTTTCCCTCCCTGCTCCCTCCATCCCATTCCTGTGTTCTTATGTCTAAAGTCCCTTGACCCAATTATTGCCTCTGTCTTCATTGCCTTGGAGGAGGAATGGGACAGGGTAGAAAGCCAAAGTATCCCGAGAGCTATTTCTTGGCTTTGTTTCTAAGATCCTCAGCTCTGTAAGGGAAACAGATAGTTATGGGTTCATCTAAAATGTATGAGGAGAAGGCAATGGCACCCCACTCCAGTACTCTTGCCTGGAAAATCCCATGGATGGAGGAGCCTGGTGGGCTGCAGTCCATGGGGTTGCTAAGAATTGGGCCTGACTGAGTGACTTCACTTTCACTTTTCACCTTCGTGCATTGGAGAAGGAAATGGCAACCCACTCCAGTGTTCTTGCCTGGAGAAACCCAGGGACGGGGGAGCCTGGTGGGCTGCCGTCTATGGGATCGCACAGAGTTAGACACAACTGAAGTGACTTAGCAGCAAAATGTATGAGGAACAGGACTGGAGAATGGGGAGATGTAGGGCAGGGGTCCCCAACCTCTGGGATCTAATGCCTGATGATCTGTGATGGAGTTGATATAATAATAATGGAAATAAAGTACACAATAAATGCAATGTGCTTGAAATCATCCTAAAACCATCCCCTCTCTGTGGGTCTGTGAAAAAATTATCTTCCACAAAACTGGTTCCTAGTGCCAAAAAGGTTGGGGATCACTGATGTAGAGAAAGAACAAATATGATGAGAATAAATAAGTGGGGTGGGCTTCCCTGGTGGCTCACCAGTAAAGAGTCCACCTGCCAATGCAGAAGATACTGGTCCAATTCCTGGGTCAGGAAGATCCCCTAGAGAAGGAAATGACAACTCATTCCAGTATTCTTGTCTGGAAAATCCCATGGACAGAGGATCCTGGCGGGCTACAGTCCATGGGGTCGCAAAGAGTCGGACATGACTTAGTGACTAAACAAGTACAGCAACAAGTGGGTAGACCCCAGAGAGAGAGGTCTGATACTCTGCCTTCTGGGAAGAGTCCCAGAGAGATGCCAAGACCCCTGACAGATTTAGGGGAGTAGAGAGAATCTACACCTTGCAGGAAAAAAAGCAGATCCAGAGAACAGGACTTAAGAAGTGGTGGCTCAAGGCAAGAGAACGCCATAGTTCTTAGGACAATCTGTCGGCAGAAACATGATTCACAACGGGGCCCAGAACGTGTGAGGAAATTTGCCAGCCTTTACATAAGAGGAAGTGACAGTTCAACAGACACTTGAATGGACTAAGAACTGAGGACCAGGCTGAATCATGGAATCACAATAGAAACCTGTGGGACAAATGATGTTTACCTGCAACTTGATGTCTGTCTCTATGTCAGTTTTTCAGGACTAATCTACATGTCTGCTGAAAGAGGGAAGGGACCTTAAACTGACTAGCTTAAGTTGTCTTTGTTACCATATACTTGTGAATTTAAAAGGGAGCTCTAACCTCACCCATACATTTTTTTTTCTCTCTAGAATTTCCCTTTGAATAACAGGAATAAGTCAGGTCTTTTTCCCTCCAAGAAGTCAAAGCATGTTTTTAGCACTATGTAATGAATGACCAGGCCACCTAATTTGTCTTTCTATGGACATCATGTTTCGTAAGCCAAGTATTGCATTGTCTATGGTTCCAGCACAGTGACATGTCCAGCTCCTAGAACAAAAACCACATCCATATTGGGTGAAATTTTAAATTCCTAGCACAAAATGATTTCTGAGAAAATGTAGTAGGCAGATTTGAGTTCCCAGTCTCTGTAAAACAATGTCACCAGGATTCATTTCACTGTAATCTAATATTAATACCAAGTACCAACTATACTCATAAGAGTACTATTTCAAGTCACACTTAGTACTTTTTGGGAGTCCACATTAAATCTTTCAACACTATTCTCAACACATAAAGAAGTCATTTCTGAGATGTGTCTCTCCTGGGCCTCTCCCAAAAGTTATTTAGTAAAGGAAAAGTATTCATCAACACCACAAAAATAAGATATGTGTGTGTGTGCACATGTGTACTTAGTCGTGTCTGACTCTTTGTGATCCCACCAGACTCCTCTGTCCCTGGGATTTCCCAGTCAAAAATACTGGAGTGGGTTGCCATTTTGTCATTTCCTACTTCAGGAGAGCTTACTGACCCAGAGATCAAACCCGAGTCTCTTGCATTGGCAGGCAGATTATTCACCACTTTGTCACCTGGGAAGCCTGTACAAAAATAAGATGGTATTATTCAAATGTGTACTTCCATCAGCTTCATTTAAAAAAAAATCCAAGTGATTTGACTTTTTTGTAAAACTTTTCCTATAGTTTCTTAGTTATGTCTTCAAAATGATAAGAAATATGTGCAGTTAGATTTCCATTTCCAAATGGTCATTCCTGACTAGTACACATCATTTCTGCTCAAACAACTGACATGCGTCTATAAATTGTCATTCATAAACATTTCTGATTCCAGGAAAACTTTTTTTACTTAATACAAGCTGCATTTCACAACAGCATGTCCTTTAGTCATAAATTAATCCTTGATGACAAATAATGTCCTTTCACAGTTGACTATGTGTTATTTTTTGGGAAGGTACCAACAAAATTCCTATATTCCCATTAATGCCTTAAATTGTATTTGGTTGTCTCAGGTACGCATTAGCTTGCAAATGAATTATGTAACCATCTTTGATTTTTTTTTTTTAAAGGTGAAGTTTTACCTTGTTTGGTCGCTAATTCAAACTGACCCTAAAACAAAGTGTATATCACCAAAAAAAAAAAAAAATAGAACTTCAGTTTTCTTGGTTCGTTATATTACTTACACCCATTTTTCTCTTTGTAAAGGCATGCACAAAACTAATGAATCATGCCAGTGTCTCTGTTACCCAGAATGTGTTCTCTAACTTCTATATGAACACTAAGCTTCATGGCTAAAGTGGTGTTTTAAGTATGGCAAGCAATTAATTAAAATACTAAAATGGGCCTAGTATTTCCAGATAGTTCAGGATTTTTAACATAAACCAGACATGGAGATTACTATTTAAATGAAATATAGTTGACTTACAATATTACATTAGCTTCAGGTAGACAACATAGTGATTCAATATTTTTATAGATTACACACCATAGAAAGTAGTTATAAAATATGGACTATATTCTCCATGACTTTATAATCCTGTGGCATTTATTTTATAACTGGTAGTTTGTATCTCTCAATTCCCTTCACCTATTTTTATCTCTTCCCCTACTTTTCTCCTCTCTGGCAAATCATCTAGGAATTCCACTCCTGGCTATTTAATCAGAAAAAAATGAAAACACTAATTTAAAAAGATAGATGCACCCCAATGTTCACAGTAGCATTATTTATAAGAGACATAGAGGATTCTAACATTAACTTGCCAGTCTTTTAATGACAATTAATTTTTAAAAATTGCTTTCACATATTGCAGGCAACAATTTGTGGGCAATTAAATCTGCCTCTGGCTCTTGAGTTTACAATTTTAAAGTGGCTGGAGATCTTTGATATAAGAGAAGAGTGCTCTTATTTTTTAAGATTCCACATGTAAGTTTTTGTCTTTCTCTGTCTGACTTCTTTCACTTAGCATAATTCTCTCAGGTTCCATCCATGTTGCCACAAATGGCAGGATTTCCTCCTTTTTATGGCTGAATTGTATTCCATTGTGTGTATATGTGTGTGTAGAAATATATTTATGTTTTCTTTATCCATTTATCTGTTGATGGATGCTTGTGTTCATGTTAATTCTCTCAGGTTCCATCCATGTTGCCACAAATGGCAGGATTTCCTTCTTTTTATGGCTGAATTGTATTCCATTGTGTGTATATGTGTGTGTAGAAATATATTTATGTTTTCTTTATCCATTTATCTGTTGATGGATGCTTGTGTTCATGTCTTAACTATTGTGCATAGTGCTGCAATGAATGGGGGGGGGTACAGAAATATTTTCTAGATAGTGATTTCATTTTCTTTGGAAATATACCCTAGAAGTAGAATTGTTGAACTGTATGGTAGTTTTAATTTTTTGAGGGGTTTCCACACTATTAAACATAGTAGCTGCACCAATTTACATTCTCACCAACAATGCACAAATGTCTCTTTTTCCTCCACATCCTTACTAACATTTATTATTTCTTGTCTTTCCTGATAACAGCCATTCCAACAGGTATGCAGTGATATCTCATTGGGTTTTTGATTTATATTTCTCTGATTATTAGTAGTGTTGCCCATCTTTTCATGTGTCCTCTTTTAGAAAAATGTTCATTTGGTTCCTTTGTTCATTTTCTAATCAGATTGTTTAATCTTTCAATTGAGTTGAGTTCTTTATATATTTTATATATTAATTCCTTATCAGATACATGATTTTCAAATATTTTCCCAGTCTCATAGGGTGACTTTTTATTTTGTTGATAGTTTTCTTTGCTGTCCAGAGACTTTTTAGTTTGATATAGTTCCACTTGTTTGTTTTTGCTGCATTTGCTTTTGGTGTTAAATCTAAATAATCATTGCCAAGACTGCTATCAAGGAGTTTGTGTGTGAATTCATTTGCTGTGTCTGACTTTTTGTGACCCTGTGAACTGTAGCATGCCAGACTTCCCTGTTCTTCACTATCTCTTAGAATTTGCTCAAACTCATGTCCATTGAGTCAGTAATGCTATCTAACCATCTCATTCTCTGCCACCCCCTTCCCCTTTTGCCTTCAATCTTTCCCAGCATCAGGGTCTTTCCCAATGAGTTGGCTCTTAGCATCATGTGGGCAAGGTATTGGAGAGTCAGCTTTACCATCAGTCTTTCCAATGAATATTAAGGGCTGATTTCCTTTAGGATTGACAGATTTGATCTCCTTGTAGTCCAAGGGGCTCTGAAGAGTCTTCTCTGGCATCACAATTTGAAAGCATCAGTTCTTTGGTGCTCAGCCTTTTTTATGGCCCAAGACTCACATCCGTACATGACTGCTGGAGAAACCATAGCTTTCTATGCTTTTTTTTTTTTTAATATATATATGGACATTTGTTGGCAAAGTGACATCTTTGCTTTTTAATTTGCTGTCTAGGTTTGTCATAGCTTTCCTTCCAAGGTACAAGCATCTTTTCATTTCAAGGCCACAGTCACTGTCCACAGTGATTTTGGAGCTCAAGAAAATAAAATTTGTCACTGTTTACACTTTTTCCCCTTCTAAAAAGCAGAGATATTACTTTGCCAACAAAGGTCCATCTAGTCAAGGCTACGGTTTTTCCAGTGGTCATGTATAGATGTGAGAGTTGAACTGTGAAGAAAGTCGAGCGCCGAAGAATTGATGCTTTTGAATTGTTGTGTTGGAGAAGATTCTTGAGAGTCCCTTGGATGCAAGGAGTTCCAACCAGTCCATTCTAAAGTTGCTGTCTAGGTTTGTCATAGCTTTCCTTCCAAGGTACAAGCATCTTTTCATTTCAAGGCCACAGTCACTGTCCACAGTGATTTTGGAGCTCAAGAAAATAAAATTTGTCACTGTTTACACTTTTTCCCCTTCTAAAAAGCAGAGATATTACTTTGCCAACAAAGGTCCATCTAGTCAAGGCTACGGTTTTTCCAGTGGTCATGTATAGATGTGAGAGTTGAACTGTGAAGAAAGTCGAGCGCCGAAGAATTGATGCTTTTGAATTGTTGTGTTGGAGAAGATTCTTGAGAGTCCCTTGGATGCAAGGAGTTCCAACCAGTCCATTCTAAAGGAGATCAGTCCTGGGTGTTCATTGGAAGGACTGATGCTAAAGCTGAAACTCCAATACTTTTGCCACCTGATGCAAAGAGCTGACGCATGGAAAAGACCCTGATGCTGGGAGGGATTTGGGGCAGGAGGAGAAGGGGACAACAGAGGATGAGATGGCTGGATGGCATCACCGACTCGATGGACATGAGTCTGAGTGAACTCTGGGAGTTGGTGATGGACAGGGAGACCTGGCGTGCTGTGATTCATAGGGTCACAAAGAGTCGGACACGACTGAGTGACTGAACTGAACTGATGGGATTGAATGCCATGATCTTAAGTTTTTGAATGTTGAGTTTTAAGCCAGCTTTTTCACTCTCCTCTTTCACCCTCATCAAGAGGCTCTTTAGTTCCTCTTCATTTTCTGCCATTAGAGTGGTATCATCTGCATATCTGAGGTTGTTGATATTCTCCCGGCAACCTTGATTGCAGCTTATGATTCATCCAGCCTGACATTTTGCATGATGTACCCTGAATATAAGCTAAATAAACAGGGTGACAACATATAGCCTTGTCATATTCTTTTCCCAATTTTGAACCAGTCCAGTGTTCCATGTCTGGTTCTAATTGTTGCTTCTTGACTCATATATAGGTTTCTCAGGAGACAGATAAAGTGGTCTGGTATTCCTCTTTAAGATTTTCCAGTTTGTTGTTCTCCACACAGTCCAAGGCTTTAGCATAGTCAATGAAGCAGAAGTCAGTGTTTTACTGGAATTCCTTTGCTTTCTCTAAGATCCACCAAATGTTGGCAATTTGATTTCTGGTTTCTCTGCCTTTTCTAAATCCAGCTTGTACATCTGGAGGTTCTCAGTTCACATATTGCTGAACCCAGGTTGAAGGGTTTTGAGCATAACCTTACTAGCATGTAAAACAAGCACAATTGTCTGGTAGTTTGGACATTCTTTGGGACTGCCCTTCTTTGGGACTGGAATGAAAGCTGACCTTTTCCAGTTCTGTGGCCGCTGCTGAGTTTTTCAAATTTGCTGATGTATAGAATGCAGCACTTTAATAGCATCATCTTCTAGGATTTGAAATAGCTCAGCTGGAATTCTATCACTTCCCCTAGCTTTGTTTGTAGTAATGCTTCCTAAGGCCCACTTGACTTCACACTCCAGGATGTCTGGCTCTAGATGAGTGACCACACCACAGTGGTTGCCGGGTCATTAAGATCTTTTTTGTATAGTTGTTCTGTATTTTCTTGCCATCTCTTCTTTATCTATGCATTTATGAAGCAGCTTATTCCATNGTTTGTAGTAATGCTTCCTAAGGCCCACTTGACCTCACACTCCAGGATGTCTGGCTCTAGATGAGTGACCACACCACAGTGGTTGCCGGGTCATTAAGATCTTTTTTGTATAGTTGTTCTGTATTTTCTTGCCATCTCTTCTTTATCTATGCATTTATGAAGCAGCTTATTCCATTATATTTTCTTCTAAGAGTGTTATGCTTTCAGGTCTTACATTCAAGTCTTTATCTCATTTTTAGTTGCTTTAAAAAAAAATAAGATGTAAGATAGTGAAAAGTGCTTTTCTTTCAGCTTTATTCCCTAGCTATTCAATTCACTATAAGGGTATCCTAGACATTTCCAAGGATACCAGGTTGCCAGAGGCGTTGCTTCCAAAAAAGTTTCACAATAGTCCTTTCCCCCTCTCTGCTTCCTATTAGCAATAAGCACAACTCAGCTCACTGTGATGAAGTGAGTGTGATGCCGTGCCAAGTTCTTGTTTCACTGAGGCCCCTGGGTCACATCAAAGGTCACATGATAGACTTTGGATAACTGGAAATGCTTCTTTTTGCAAGGACAGATGTGTCATCTTTATGAACCCAGTCATAGAGAGGGCTGAGAGGTACTGCTCTTAGCAGGCCTTAGTTGGGAATGAGGCTGAGGCCATACTGCAGCTACTCATATGCCTTCCTGGAAAACACACTACCCTCTTCCTTATTTGATTTTTCAGCAGTTTTCCATCACTGTCTTGCTATAAGCCAAACTTCCTAGCATGACATGTGAGTCCCACTTCCCAACCCAGACTGGCTGTTGATTTACCTCTGATGTGTCCTCTCCTATCTTTTCACCCTTCACTCTATGTACTAGTCAAAGGTGCAGCTTTCTGAACTATCACTGTTCCATGGCTTTGTATACACTGTTTCTTCTGCTTTGAAAGCTTTTCTTTTTTGCCATATGTACACTGATAGGCTGACTACAACTTGTCATTCAAAACTTTGTTCTATTAGCTCCTATTGATAAAATTATTTTAATCAGTTAGGTGTTACTGTATTTGCTTCTCTCAAAGATCTTGAAACTGTTCACTTTTTTATTTTCGCCCCCACAGACTGTCACTATCTTCTCCATCTCTCTTTATCCAGTCAGATATACTGTGAACTGCTGGAGGGTAAAAAGGCTATCTTTTATCTCTGTATTTCCAGTTTTAGCACAGTGATTCTAGATTAATTGTAGATCTTCCTAAATGTTGGTAAATGTTAAGAGTCTCCACAATTTTTCAACAAATCATTTAATAAATATTTGAGCATTAAATGCAAAACTCCCTCTTGGATATGATACAAAGGTAAATAAGACTCCTATTTTTCATCCTAGGGGATTAAAATCTTATAGCAACGTGCAAGCAGACAGACTTTCACAGAACTTGAGGCTATGTTGACCTCTACAGAGTAGGCCTCCACAGTATTTTAAATATGAATTTATTCTAACATTTAAAATGGGGTTATTTATATAGAAAACCTAAAATTTCATTTCCTCTCTCAAAAACTGGGAAAAAAAAATAGAGTCACTGCGTTGTTTCTCTCATGGCAATGTTGGACTAAAGGCGAGAGGTAGTCTCCACTTTGACGGGCAGTTGAATACACAGCTGATTATTCCAAGTATCTGTTGCTAGTTATCATCTGACTCTAGGCCAATTCCATCCCTTAGTCATCTCCCAGTCTCTGTGAACCAGGCTTCTATGAAAACAATATGTGGCTCATCTGAGTGAGAAAATGACTAATCCTAAGTGAAAAGAGTGGATTTGTAGGTTAAAGTTGAATATTATATGGAAAAATTGGTATTGGTAGAGGTGGGAGGTGATGAGTGAGTGTCGCTCAGTCGTGTCCGACTCTTTGCGACCCCATGAACTGGGGCCCACCAGGCTCCCCCATCCATGGGATTTTCCAGGCAAGAATACTGGAGTGGGTTAGCTTTTTGTATATATAACTAATTGCTGCTCTTGCTTTGTGGTAATCCACATAAATTACAACTTTGGGATTTCTTAAATGTGCACAACCACAAATGTCTAGCAAATCAAGATTTCAACTGCAGCTGAAAGCTAAGGCTTTCTCTGGCTGACAGTGTAGACACCCATTTATATTCAGAGCATCGTTTAAATTCCTTAAATAAAAGCAAAGGAACTGATCTGCATTTTTTAAAGTTCTTAAGATAGGGTGAGAAGAGAAAGACATTTCTTACTGCAGTGGATGCTGCTGCCAGCCTGCCCACATCCCCTGCACTGAGTGGGCACATCCATCCCCCAGTAGCACTGAGCATCACCACTAAGGGTACCCAGCTGCTCCTTCTCCAGAGAACCTCCCTCTGAGAGAAGTTCCCCAAGACAGTCTACCACCAGTAGCTGACAGACAGGGACTATACAGTTCTGGCTCCTTTGCTTCAAAGTGCAACTAAACTGTGGTATAATTCATGCTCTAGAACTCCTTGTGGGACATAGACTGAAGCTAATTCCAAGTGAGATCAGATCCTTACTTTCTTTCCCTGTTCCATGCAGGAGATGAGGGATTGATCCCTGAGTGGGGAAATCTCCTGGAGGAGGGCATGGAAATCCACTCCACTATTCTTACCTGAAGAATCCCATGGATAGAGGAGCCTGGTGGGCTACAGTCCATAGGGTCGCAGAGAGTCGGACACGACTGAAGTGTCTGAGCATGCATGCATCCCACTTCTCTTCTCCTGAGAGCACATCTTCAATAAATTGCCTTCATAAAAACCTGTCTCAGAGTCTGCTTTTGGGAAACTGAAGACACTTATCAACTCAGGAGATCCATCTGGTTCCTAGTACAAGGACTAGGTGGGTTCAAATACTCTGCAAAAGTTTGAAAAAGGCAGAACTCTTTGTCCAGCCTGACACCTCTGCATCTGGGCCCTGATCAAGGACTCCCCCTAACTTGCATCCCCATTAGAAATTCATTCTGCTCTGGAGGCACCAGACAGTCACCAGATCAAGGTACAGTAACTCAATCACGTCAAAGACGTATAGTGCTACCTCAGCCATCCCCACCCACCAGCAAATATAGATTTCTCTATAGATTCGTAGCAGAAATAACCTATGAAAAAGCCCAATTCTCAATTCTGGGTCATATAAAGAAAACAGAGCAAGAGAGAGGAAAAGATTACCAAGAAATAGGTCAAAATAATCAGAAGTTCTTGTAAATATTAAGAAAAACTGATTCTATAAATTTCCACTTTATCTGGAACACTGGCAATCCCATATGTAGCTCTAAGACTCTAATTGTTGACACTTATTTTTCTTGCTTGCTGCTGCTGCTAAGTCGCTTCAGTCATGTCCTACTCTGTGCGACCCCATAGACGGCAGCCCACCAGGCTCCCCTGTCCCTGGGATTCTCCAGGCAAGAACACTGGAGTGGGTTGCCATTTCATTCTCCAATTTTTCTTACTTAATGATAGCTAAATTTAAGATTAATATGCAGAATGGTAAGTGTGTTTTTCTGCTTGAGACTCCAAAGGTATGGATTCCAATGGTGCTGCCATATACTAAGGGGATCTCAGATATTAGAAATGGAGGCAAGCTGCCAACTGTTATGTTTTCAAAGATCCCATTTTTAGACAAGATGAATTTGATTTTGCATGTCAAGATTCAGGGCACTGCAAAATGAAACTGACAATAATAGACAATAATGATACCCTCAAACTGAAGAATTTCCATCTTGAGAAATGATGGAAAAAACTTGAGAACTAGATTTTAAAAAAAAATCACCACCAAACTGTAAAATGAAGAATGTTGTAGTTGTGAGAGACCAACCAACAGTAGTAAGGAAGGGAAAAATAGTGTTTTAAGAGACAGGGAGGATTTTATCAATTTCTAGTTTAAAGTACCTGCTGATTACTGAATTAGGCCTTTTTTATGAATCATCTAACCCTAGATAGCATATTGAAAAGCAGAGACATTACTTTGCCAACAAAGGTCCATCTAGTCAAGGCTATGGTTTTTCTAGTGGTCATGTATGGATGTGAGAGTTGGACTGTGAAGAAAGCTGAGTGCCGAAGAATTGATGCTTTTGAACTGTAGTGTTGGAGAAGACTCCTGAGAGTCCCTTGGACTGCAAGGAGATCCAGCCAGTCCATTCTAAAGGAGATCAGCCCTGGGTGTTCTTTGGAAGGAATGATGCTGAGGCTGAAGCTCCAGTACTTTGGCCACCTCATGCGAAGTGTTGACTCATTGGAAAAGACTCTGATGTTGGGAGGGATTGGGGGCAGGAGGAAAAGGGGACGACGGAGGATGAGATGGCTGGATGGCATCACTGACTCAATGGACATGAGTTTGAGTGAACTCTGGGGGTTGGTGATGGACAGGAGGCCTGGCGTGCTACGATTCATGGGGTTGCAAAGAGTTGGACATGACTGAGCAACTGAACTGAACTGAACCCTAAATGGAGAAACCTTGGAACTTTATTTTACCCTTCTTCCTTATTTTATTGAATAAAATATTCTTTAAATTCTATAGTGCTTAATAATTTTCAAAAGTTTCACACATATGATTTCATTTAATAACACTTTTCCCTCCTATTCCCATATTGTCCCTCCCCCTTCCCTCTTCCCACTGGTAACTTACTAGTTTATTATCTATACCTGTGAGTCTGCTTTTTTTTTTTTAATTCATTTAGTTTGTTATATTTTTTAGATTCCACATATAAGTAATGTCATACAGTATTTATCTTCCCCTGTCTGACATATTTCACTTAGCATAATGCCTTCTGAGTCCATCCATGTTGTTGCAAATGGCAGAATTTCATTTTTATGGCTGAATAATATTCTATTGAATATATATATACATACAAACACACACATATATACACATACATATACATACCATGTCTTCTTTACCCATTTATCTGTTGATGGACATTTAATTTGCTTCCATATCTTAGCAATTATAGGACTTCTATGTAGCTCATATGGTAAAGAATCTGCCTGTAATGCAGGAGACCCTGGTTCAATTCCTGGGTCAGGAAGATCCCCTGGAGAAGGAAATGACATGCCACTCCACTATTCTTGCCTGGAGAATCCCCAGGGACAGAGGAGCCTGGCAGGCTATAGTCCATGGGGTCGCAAAGTGTTGGATACAACTAAGCGACTAACACACACATCTTAGCAAATACAAATAAAGCTGCTGTGATCACTGGGGTGGATGTACATATTTGAATTGGTGTTTTTATTTCTTTAGGCTATATATCCAAGAGTAGAATTGCTGAATTATATGATAGTTCTATTTTTCAATTTTTTGAGGAAGCTCTATAATGTATTTTACTTTAATTGACTCAGAAATCTGAATTTTAATTGGGTACCATGAGAATTCTATACAAACTACTTGGAGATTATCTTTTGCAGCTTGTCTGAAGGAGTGTATATTTGGGGGCACATGACAGAGTAAGGAACTGTCCTAGAATTTTACATAAATTCTCCAGGTTGTACATAACAGCAGTCCAGTTTGTGGTAATCATTAAGCCTAGTCTATGGATTAGAAAACTGAGGCCTGGAACTTCAAGTCACTGATTGTTTTGACTATATCATAGGCAAAGTCTGAGTCTAACACATTATAGGATGGACCAACACTGGAAATACTTGCCTAATTTTCCCATCCTCTGTCTCTACCCATTGGATTAAAGGGAATGTCTTGCCAAAGGGATTCTGTTGGGAGGACTTTGGCAGTACAGTCAGAGATCCCTTTGATTTAGGTCTAGAACTTTGTTTATAAATAGAAGGTAATATATCAGAGAGAAAGAAACATAGCTATTTGGGTCAGGAAAACTGAGTTCAGATCTCAGGTCTTCACATTACTAGCTGTAGAAACTTACCTAAGTTAACTTAATATAGTTAAACTCAGTCCCAAGGGACATATAATACTCAGTTCATCAGTTCAGTTCAGTCACTCAGTCATGTCCAACTCTTTGCAACCCCATGGACCGCAGCATGCCAGGCTTCCCTGTCCATCACCAACTCCTGGAGCTTGCTCAAACTCATGTCCATTGAGTCAGTGATGCCATCTAAATATCTTATCCTCTGTTGTCCCCTTCTCCTGCCTTCAATCTTTCCCAGCATCAGGGTCTTTTCAAATGAGTCAGTTCTTCACATCAGGTGGCCAAAGTATTGGAGTTTCAGGTTCAGCATCAGTCCTTCCAATGAATATTCAGGACTGATTTCCTTTAGGATTGACTGGTTTGATCTCCTTGCTGTCCAAGGGACCCTCAGAGTCTTCTCCAACACCACAGTTCAAAAGTATCAGTTCTTCAGTGCTCAGCTTTCTTCACAGTCCAACTCTCACATCCATACATGACCACTGGAAAAACCATAGCCTTGACTAGATGGACCTTTGTTGGCAAAGTAATGTCTCTGCTTTTTAATATGCTTTCTAGATTGGTCATAGCTTTTCTTCCAAGGAGCAAGCATCTTTTAATTTCGTGGCTGCAGTCACCATCTGTGGTGATTTTGGAGCCCAAGAAAATAGTCTGTCACAGTTTCCAGCATGTCCCCATGTACTTGCCATGAAGTGATGGGACTGGATGCCATGATCTTAGTTTTTTGAATGTTGAATTTTAAGCCAGCTTTTCCACTCTCCTGTTTCACTTTCATCAAGAGGATCTTTAGTTCCTCTTTGCTTTCTGCCATAAGGGCAGTGTCATCTGTGTACCTGAGGTTATTGATATTTCTCCCAGCAATCTTGATTCCAGCCTGTGCTTCATCCAGCTTCAATGGGTGGTATTATTATTTACTTCATAGGGTGGTATTTAAGATTAAAATAATGCATGTAATCTTAGACCTGTGTCTAGCAAATAGCAAATTTTCATTAATGGTAGGAAAAAAGTAAACATGTTGACCTTTCTGGCATTTCACTTCCTTCAGGTCTCTAGTGATGTTGAAAGTGTTAGTTACTCAGTTGTGTCCAACTCTTTGAGACCCCACAGACTGTATCTGGCCATGCTCCTCTGTCCATGGGATTCTCCAGGTAAGAATACTAGAGTAGGTTGCCATTCCCTTCTCCAGAGAATCTTCCAGACCCAGGAATCGAAACTTCCCACATTGCAGGCAGATTCTTTACAATCTGAGCCATGAGGACACCCCCTAGTGATGTTGACATACCACGAATATGATCTTCTTTTTTGGTTGCCACCATTTAAATTCCTGTTTTCTACCAAAGTAGGGGTTCCTCATTGCTTAATTTATGTTTATTGAGATGGCTGGATGGCATCATAGATTCAATGGGCATGAGTCTGAGCAAACTCCAGGAGATAGTGACGGAGAGGGAAGCCTGGTGTGCTGTAGTCTATCAGGTTGCAAAGAGTTGGACATGACTTAACGACTGAACAACAAGTATTACATGATATGTGAAGTGACTAGATGTTTCTTATAATACAAAACAGATCTCACAAAGTGGATAGGCATCATCTGTAGTTTGGGTCTAAGATAATCACTTCTAAAACACATATTTGGAAATATCTATTTTTCGGGGTTTGTACTCCAAGTTTGCCTTGCCCTGAGACATCTGGTCAGCCAACAGTTCTGCTGGGTCTGTGATGTCTCATTGAGCCCAACCTACTATACTGAATGGAGAAAGCAATGGCACCCTACTCCAGTACTCTTGCCTGGAAAATCCCATGGGTGGAGGAGCCTGGTAAGCTTCAGTCCATGGGGTCGGTAATCGTCAGACACGACTGAGCAACTTCACTTTCACCTTTCACTTTCATGCATTGGAGAAGGAAATGGCAACCCACTCCAGTGTTCTTGCTGGTGAATCCCAGGGATGGAGGAGCCTGGTGGGCTGCCGTCTATGGGGTTGCACGGAGTCAGACACGACTGAAGTGACTTAGCAGTAGCACTATACTGAAAGGAGAATGACTACTACTGACCCTGGAGGATTTGAATATGCTAGAGATGGGGCAAGTGTCCAGATAGCCAAACTCACTTTCAAACACTAGGGATCCCTTTGCTCGAGAAAGATCATTTCTCTTTCTATCCTTCCTGCAAATACTGCCCCAGATACATACAGCACAGAAATTGAATTGGAATTGAATTCTCTATGATGGTTAATTTTATGTATCAGCTTGGAGTGGGTGGTACCCAGATAACAGGTCAAACATTATTCTGGGTGTGTCTGTGAGGGTGCTTTTTGATGAAATTAACATTTTAATCAGTAAACTCAGTAAAGCATATTTCTCGCCCTAATGAGGATGTCACTCATTCAGTAACTTGAAGGCCTAAATAAAACAAAAAGACTGGCCCTGACACAAGTATGGGGAATTCCTACATGACTGCTTTGAGCTGGGACGTGTCTTTTTCACCCTTTGGACTCAAACTGAAGCACTGCTTTCCTTGGGTCTTGAGCCTGCCAGTTTTTAGACTGAAACTTATACGTTGGCTCTCGTGGGTCCCCAGCTTCTTGACTATAGTTCTTGGGTCTTCTCAGCCTTCCTAATCACATAAGCCATTTCTTTATTTTATACACACACACACACACCCCTCCTAATGGTTTGCTTCTCTAGAGAACCCTAATACATTCTTAAAACGTGTGTATGCTCATGCTCAGTCGTGTCCCACTCTTTAATACCCCCATGGACTGTAGCCTGCCAGAAAGTTTCCAGGCAAGCATATTGGAATAGGTTGCCATTCCCTGCTCCAGATGATCTTCCCGACCCAAGGATTGAACCCCCGTCTCCTGTGTCTCCTTCATTGGCAGGTGGGTTGTTTACCATTGCATGACCTGGTAAACCCTAACACATGAACTGTCAGAAGTGGTATTCAAGCCCACACCTCCAGGGAGACTGAGACCTGAATGCAGTGCCTTAGACCCCTTGGCCATCCTGACGTCCCTCTTAAAACTTAGGATGACATATTTTTAAATGTGTTCATTTTAAGTAAGAATACTTGGGGAAGAAAATGTGCATTCTTTCCCTCAGAGTTCTCAGTCTTGTATTTGAGAAGAGATTAAAGCACAAAGTGAGAAAATACCTACTTGCAAGCCTGCAACATGGAGTGTGTGTGTATATACATGTGTGAGTGTCGGTGTGCATACACAGAGAGTGCAGCTACAATAGAATTTGGTTCCTAAGGACTGAAAAGAGAAAATAATGAGAACAGTTAAAATGGAGCTATGTTATTTGGTGATATTTCTTCCATTATTAAGATGCTAGTTTATGTTTCAAGAACCTAGCTGGATGAAGTATGAACAGTGATTCATGCTGAAAATTCTCCAGGAGAAATAGGCTCCAGCTGTATGGGGGCAGGGCCTTTTCTTTAGGAAGATTTCCTCTGGTGATAGGAAGAAAAAAAAAAAATGTTGACATTTCCCTCTAGTGGCAGAAAGGAAATAAAAGTCACTGAGAAGGTAAGATTAGAGGTCTTCAGTGAAGTGCAGTGACATCCTTCCTTCCTTCTTTTTGAGTATAATAATTGGTTGCTAATTATAAGCTATGCATTGCCCAGACAAGGAATCTTCTGCGTCAGAGAATTTGTAACTGAACTGGGAAAGTGAAAGTGAAAGTCACTCAGTTGTGTCCACTTCTGTGAGACCCCATGGACTATACAGTCCAAGGAATTCTCCAGACCAGAATACTGGAGTGGGTAGTCTTTCCCTTCTCCAGGGGATCTTTCCAACCTAGGGATCGAACCCAGATCTCCAGTATCGCAGGCGGATTTTTTACCAGCTGAGACACAAGGGAAGCCCAAGAATGCTGGAATGGGTAGCCTATCCCTTCTCCAGTGGATCTTCTTGACCCAGGAATCGAACCAGGGCCTCCTGCATTGCAGGCAGATTATTTACCAACTGAGCTGTTAAGGAAGCCCCAGGAACTGGGGAAGGTTTGATCAAAGAAAAAGAGAAACCTGACTACTGAATGGTTCCAAGACAATTTTGTGAAGTAGGTGAAAAAATAAGGGATTATCTTCCTTTTTACCATGACTGAGCTTTCACCAGGTATCCATCCAATGATAACAGAATCTATTTCCCCTTAAGTTTTACCATCAAGAATATTCTGGTACTTTCTTGCTTCTACCTTCCTCTCCTTCCAAGGCCTTAATGCCTCATGGTTCTCTTTTCATCTTAGTACTCCTGTCCTTCAGTGATCCACAACACCTTGTACTATCACTGACTTCCCTGAATTATTTTAAAATTGCCCTATAGTCAAAGCTATGATTTTTCTAGTAGTCAAAGAAGGCTGAGCACCAAGGAATTGATGCTTTTGAACTGTGATGTTGGAGAAGACTCCTGAGAGTCCCTTGGACTGCAAGGAGATCAAACTAGTCAATCCTAAAGGAAATCAACTCTGAATATTCATTGAAAAGACTGATGCTGAAGCTGAAGCTCCAAGACTTTGGCCACCTGATGCGAAGAGCCAGCTCATTGGAAAAGACCCTGATGCTGGAAAAGATTGAAGGCAGGAGGAAAAGGGGGCTGCAGAGGATGAGATGACTCAATGGATATGAATTTGAGCAAACTCCAGGAGATAGGGGAGGACAGGGAAACCTAGCTTGCTGTAGTCCATGGCGTTGCAGAGTCAGACACAACTAAGTGACTGAACAACTCCTATCCTTCATCAGTGATCCACAACACCTTGTACTATCACTGACTTCACTAAATTATTTTAAAATTATATGTTTTTTGTCTATTTCTCCCCACTCCCACTAAATTTTTAACTCCTCACAGGCAGGACCTAAATTTTATTCATCTTTGAATCACAAGTGTCTCGGGGTCTAGAACTCAATAAACATTTGTTGAAATAAAGCATGTACATGTTAACAAACCATTAAATAAATAAGTTTTAAAATAATTTGATAATTTAACAAGCCTACTATTTAAACATATTAACTATATTTGATTTTATCAGGGGAATTGTGGGGAAAATACTTGAATTCAAAAGGGAAGTTGAATAAAAGAACCGTAGAAAATGTGTGAGATTGTTCCTTCTGTAGTTTTCCAGAATTTAGCCTATTTAAAACTATGTTTGAAAAATATGTTTGAGGGTGATCACATGGTTGGAAGGACTCAAGGACGGCTCTGTACACATTAAATAGCATCATGCAAAGATTGCTGTTGAATTGCAGTTCTTTCATGATGGGGAGAATAGAAGGAAACCTAAGGCTTAAGAAATCTTACTCTCAGAATGAGAATGACATTCAGAACCTGAAACTAGCAACTGCTCCCCTTTCAAAACTTCATTTCCTCTAACTTCTTTTTCCTATTGAGAAAAAACTGATTATTTCTGATAGTCAGAAAGATAGGGATTTTATGACCCAAAGAATAGCAAAAATGAAAAATGATTAAATCATACATGTAAATGAGAAGAAGAAATGTCATTCATGGTTATATCTGTCAGGAAAAAGCAGTAAAAAAGGCTTCCCTACAAGAAGGAAATGTAGAAGAGACATATTTTTTTCACATTCTAGATGAAGACACATGACTCAAATATAGGGCATATTTATATTTTAAATGCAAACACTCCTATATCAAGATCATTGTATGTGAGAGATACCAATATAGCCACAACAATAAGCTGAGAACTTTTACTTTTAAGAAAGATATAATAGATCAAGGCAAGACAAAGCCCTCACAGTGAAAATTAGGAAATGTTAGATACATTACAAAAAAATCATGTTCAAAGCATCAGAGAGATATGGTAGCAAAGAGAAAAAGCAAAGAATTATTAAAATTTCAGCTCCTTTTTTGCATTAATTGACAAGCTAATCCTAAAAATCATACAAAAAGGCAAAGGACCCAGGTATAAATCAATACATTTGTAGTAGATAGATTTTCAGCAAAAAGAATGAAGGTGATCTCTCACTCACATTATACATTGAAAATTAACTTAAAGCAGATCATATACTCACATGTCAAAGTGAAAACAAAACTCCTAGACCAAAAATTGAAGTAAATCTTCATGACTTTGGGTTAGAAAGTAGATTCTTAGATATGACATCGAGATCACAAGTGACAAAGGAAGAGAGGAGGAAAAAAGGGACTACATCAAAAGTGAAAACAAAACAAAACTTTGTGCTGCAAATAATACCACCAAGAAATTGAGAGTACAAGCCACAGAATGAGAGAAAATACTTGCAGATATTACAAGATACCTGCACCCAGAATATACAAAGAACACTTACAACTCAACAATAAAAAGAACTCAATTTAAAAACAGACAAAGAATTTAAGTGGACATTTCTCTAAAGAGGTATAAATGGCCAACAAGTCCAACATCATCTGTCATTAATGAAATGCCATCAAAACCACACTTGGCTGTCACTTCCACATATACTAGGATGGTTATAATCTAAAACATACAGTAGCGACCAAGGTTGGCAAGGATGTGGAGAAACTCGAGCTCTCATGCATTGCTAGTGGGATGTGAAAGGGTACAGCCACTTTGGAAAATGGTCTGAGTTCCTCAAAAATTAAACATAGAGCAACCGTATACTTTTGCAATTATACTTCTAATGCATGCCCTAGAGAAAGGAAAACATACAAAATGTGTACACAAATATTCATGGCAGCATTACACATAACAGCCAAAAAATGGTAGCAAAATAATCACCAACTGATGTGTGAATAAATAAAATGTGGTATATCCTTCAATGGATTATTACTTAGCCATAAAAAGGAATGAAATACTGATACATGCTGCAATACAGACAATCCTTGAAAACATCCCAAGCTAAGCCAAAGAAGCCAGTTACAAAAGTTATGAAAGGCTACACAGATTGTACAATCCTATGTGTATGACATTTCCACACTAGGCAAATCCACAGGGAGAGAAAGTTTATTAGTGGTTTCCTGGGAGTGTAGGGGAGAGAGAATAGGAGTTTCTTTAGAGGGTGATGAAAATATTTTGGAATTATAGTGCTGACACTTGCACAACTTGATGAAAAAACTAAAAACTATCTGTATACTTTAAAACTGATTTTTATGGCATATGAATCTCATTTGAAAAGTCAATAGCAGTCTAAATCATCTCATTTTTCCAGGATAGATCAGTAAATCTGATGTATTTCTGAGGCATGTTGGACAGAGAAATCTGTGTGATCTGAATCTTAATGACATGGTAATCTGTGGGGCTCAGAAAGCTGCATCTCTGAATGTGGCATTGACTCTGTCTTTTTTGTAACTAACTGTGCTCTTCTCTCCCCCACTGCTAACCTCTGGGGACTGCAGGACCCAGCAGAAGGGCATGGAGCAGTCTTTCCCAATCCAGGTTCCCCATGGGGAAGGCTGGCAATTTTCTCTACTCAAGGGCAAAGTTTCTTATGTCAAACTCATCCATTAAGCGTGACTCAATCAAGGATGATCCTGAGGCTTATCTTTCTTTCTGTATTTGGATGAACAGGGCAAGAGCCTTCTGATAGAGGGCTAAGAGACCATCTATGGAGTCATTTGCAATAAAAATGTGTAAACTCAGACGAAAAGATGAATTTCTCATTTGCATCCCACAGAGGCAAACAGGAAATCCTTCTGATGGCTATCTAGCTAACATGTTTTAGCTTAGTGATGACTCACCCTCCATTCTCTGGTGTATTTCTAGCAAGCACCCTAACCACAGCCTGAGTCCACGAGGGCTTCCAGGTCTTGATGATTCCCTACTATCCCCTTCCTTCCATCTCTCAGGTTGCCTGAACTCTGACAAGGATAGACTAACAAAATATAAATGTTACAAATGGTTTGCTAGAAAAAGTGATGACACAGGGGAAGCAAAAACCAAATGCTTTGTATTACAATAAGTTAATAATACACCTGAAAACAGGGCCTCTAAGGCAACTGAAAAAAAAAAATTTTAATGACCTATGTTAAGACCAGAAAATAATTACTTTAAAAAGAATTCTAAGCTGCTATCATTTTAAAAAAATTCTTAATTGGAGTATAATTGCTTTACAATGTTGTGATGGTTTTTGCCATACAACAATGTGATAGCTCAATGGGTAAAGAATCTTCCTGCAATGCAGGAGACACAGAAGAGATGGTTTCAATCCCTGGGTCAGGAGGACCCTCTGGAGGAGGAAATGGCAACCTACTCCAGTATTCTTGCCTGAAAAATTCCATGGACATGGTCACAAAGAGTCAGACACGACTGAGCGACTAAACAGAAATCAGCCATAAGTTTAAAAGCAGAGACATCACTTTGCCAACAAAGGTCTGTATAGTCAAAGCTATGGTTTTTCCAGTGGTCACGTATGGATATGAGAGTTGGACCATAAAGAAGGCTGAGTGCCTAAGAATTGATGCTTTCAAACTGTGGTGCTAGAAAAGATTCATGCAAGTCCCTTGGACAGCAAGGAGATCAAACCAGTCAATCCTAAAGGAAACCAGTCCTGAATATTCATTGGAAGGGCTGATGCTGAAGTTGAAGCTCTCATACTTTGGCCACCTGATGTGAAGAGCTGACTCACTGGAAAAGACCCTGATGCTGGGAAAGATTGAGGGCGAGAGAAGAGGGTGACAGAGGATGAGATGATTAGATAGCATCACCAACTCAATGGAGATGAGTTTTCACAAACTCCAGGAAATATTGAAGGACAGGGAAGCCTGGCATGCTGCAGTCCATAGGGTAGCAGAGTTGGACACAACTTAGTGACTAAACAACAGCAACAATACATACATATATCCCTTCTCTCTTGAGCCTCCCTCCCATCTCTCCCATCCAACCCCTCTAGGTCATCACAGAGCACTGGGCTGGGCTCCCTGTGTTATACAGCATAAACTGCTATCATTTTTTATAAAATGATAATTTAAAGTTAATTGTATAAAGTTTTTTTTTTAAGTGACCCCTCCTCCAATATCTAAAAATATCTTACTTTCTAGAGCCACTAACTGAGAGCCACTTCTGATCCAGCTGGTCCAGTTGCACCTGAGTTCCTCTTTCTGGCTGTCTTTTCCTGTTCTTAGGCTGACAGTAATGAATAACAATAGTAGGACTAAGCCAACCTTGTTTCACATTGGGAAATGAAGAATTGGACTGGATTAAAGACAGCCAGTGATTGCAAACAGAAAGAGGCAGAAGCTGGAACACTGGCTGCACAATGACCTGGAAAGCACTTTAATATTCTGATGCTCAGGTTACATCCTCAACCTGTTAAATCAGAATTTTTGTGCATGGAATCCAAGCATCAGTGTTTTCCAAAAGCAAACTAGATGTCCACAGACAAAGGAATGGATAAAAAAAGATGAGGTACTTATTACGGCTGCTAGGGGGAGGATGTGGGGAAGGGATAGTTAGGGAGTTTGGGATGGACAGGTACACACTGCTATATAAAATGGATAACCAACAAAGACCTACTATTTCGCACAGGAACTCTGCTCAATGTTACATGGCAGCCTAGATGGGCGGGCAGGGGTGGAATTTGGGGAAGAATACATACATGTATATATAAGGCTGAGTCTCTTAGCTCTTTACCTGAAACTATCATTGCAACTATCATAACATTGTTAATTGGCTATACTTCAATACAAAATAAAAAGGCTTTTTAAAAAATTGTTCCAATGAATAGCAAAGGTTGAGAACTACTGGGCCAGAGGAAAGAGAGAGATGATCCTAACGTTTCTAACTCAAAGTCACATGCAGTTTGATTCCATGCAATTATTCTAGAACCCTAAGCTCTCAGCTCTGCTACCATCTTCAAGCAAAGAGTAAAACCGTTCTTCCAGCTGTCTTCCGTTCTCTCAGCTGTAATTCCTCCTTTTGACATTTTCCCCACTTAAGATATCTTTGAGGTTCAAGTTAATTTGGTTTTATCTTGTATGTATCTATTGCACAGGTGCTGTAAACAGGGGTTTTCTCTGATCACTGTCATTCTATCTATCTCATTCCTCACCTACACCCTAGCCTAAAGGCTGGAGATTCTCAAAGCATGATTTCTAGACCTCGAGCAGCAGCATCACCTGGAAATGCACAGAAATGTTGGTTCCTGGGGCCCACCTGATGAACCAGAAATTCTAGGGGTGGAGTCCTGTAGTCTGTGTTTTAACAAACCTGCAGGTGATGCTGACACATGCTAGAACCTGAAAACCATTGCTCTGGCAAGAAGCACTAGGTTAAGCCTGCTGTGAAGCTCAAAGCCAACCAGTCAGCACAGAGCCTTTAGAAGAGGTACAGAGAGCCTGGAGGCAATGTTATGACAGGACATAGAAGCTGCCTTGAGGCTACGTAATTAGAGTGACATAAGCATTGTTAGCATCAGGGGGCTAAAGGGACCATGACCCTTGAGTGTCTTTCTGCTTTGCTCTCCGCCAGCCTCCTCTATCTCCTCTGTATCCATGGATTTTCTTTCAGTTAAACAGCTATCTGTTGGAGATATACGTGTTCCTATTTTGAATGTAAGTCCTCTCACAGGGCAGCAACTCTCTGCCTTAAGTCTTCCAAAATATGAGTGTACATAGTGCTTGTAATTTCATTACCCGGGAGTCAAATAAAAAGAGCACAATTCATGGAAAGAACAAGGAGCTTGGCTTCAGTCCCAGACACTTAACTCATCAATAAATATTTATTCATTCTATGAGGACGATATTATGATAGTTCTCGTTAACAATTGGTCTAACATTCATTTGGGGAGCTTATTTCTATTTTTACATGTCTGCATGGTGGCCTAATAAACCTTGTTCTGGCTCTCACTTACCTCCTTTCAATCTACTTGCTCTACAGAAGCCAAAAGATTCTTTCAAAAAGAATATCTCATTGTATTACATACTTCCTTAAAACTCTCTTAATAACTTTAAATGTGCTTGAAATAAGCCCTAAATTTATTTCAAAAGCCTGAGAGAGTTTTCAGGCTCCCCTGTACCTTCTTGCTTCTTCTGCCACTATTTTCCCTTTCAAGGCACTATCTTCTGGTCACCATGGACTTGCTTTTCCTCAACAAGTCGGTCTCCTTCTCACCACAGTGTCTTTGCACTTGCTGCTCACTTGCCTAGAAAGGTCCTCTCCATATTTTCACATGTGTTTTATGGCTCAGATGGTAAAGAATCTGCTTGCAATACAGGAGACCCAGGTTCGATCCCTGGGTTGGGAAGACCCCCCTGGAGACGAGAACGACTACCCACTCCAGTATTCTTGCCTGGAGAATCCTATGCACAGAGGAGCCTTGTGGGCTACAGTCCATGGGGTCACAAAGAGTTGGATATGACTGAGTGACTTTCACTTTCTCTGTTTATTTAGGTCTCAAGTCAAACATTAACTTTTGCAGGAAACATGAGCACATACTCAGTTAGCAGTCCTCACACAGCTGCTATTATACTCTTTATGTAGCATCTAAAACTAGCTCAGCACGTGTATCAATCTATATATCTATCCATTCACTTTTCTGCATGTTGTTTCTCAAGGATTTTGTTTTCTTCTATTACCTCTCATTTAGAATCTAAGTTCCCAAAAAACAGGGGAATTTTCTGTCTTGTTCATTCCTGTATTTCTAGATATAATAGGATAATAAACATTTTATGAATATATAAAAGTGAATAAATGCATATGCCATAAAATATTTTGAGGAATAATAGTATATAAAGTTTTCTTTTAAAAAACTAATCATTTATAAGGTGCTAGTAAACTTGAATCATTAGCTACTTTCATGTTATAAAATCTGAATTAGTTAGGGGTGTTAAAGAAACCAGTACTCGAGAAACCAAGCACCACACTCTGAGAGTCAGAGAACTCAGGTTTTTTACACTGGCAGGCCCTAAGGAGTTAACATTCCAAGCTCTGAGCCCTGAACAAAGGGATTACAGAGTTTTTATAGACAGGCTGTAGTGGGCAGCATTAGCTGTTAATAGGCTGGGTTTCTCACGCATGGGAATAGCAGTCAAGATGGAGAGGGGGATGCCTGGCCTGGACAGGCATGATTAAGCGGGTTTGCAGGGGCTGGGCAATTGCAAAGAGCAGGACAAGGGTGAGTGAGATAAACACCAGTTCCTAGTATTGCAAGTCCCCACTTTCTGAGACTACGTGACCTACGTGATCTAGACTTTGCAAGGGGCAAGCTGAGTTACAGAGGCAGAAGGAGAAGGAGGTTATGTAAAATGTTAACTTTTTCTCTTCAGGGGAAGTCTAGACATTTTTAATATAGAATATTGGTGTGCAAAGGAGTATTAAACGTTTATTATCCTTTCACAGAGCAGGAATGCTTTCTAACCACCAAGCAGGAAAAAAGTCTTCTTTTTGAAGAAAAGTATCAGTCACTTCCTTTTGCTCACCGTGAAGTCTTTGGACCCTGGAATGTTGTATGACAGATGATTCAAATTTAGACAACATCTCCCCCACCTTCCATAGAAGGCTAATTTGCAAACCATATTCATATTCTTTAATAAGTAAGTGTAACCCACTAAGCAAGCAGATTTACTTGGCTCATGCAGTGGGCTTATCTTTAAGAAAAAAAAAAAAAAAAAAAACCAGCGAGTTTCCAAGTGCAATTTTCATTTAAAAAAATCTGTGTCAGAAATAAATGGTTTGAAGGCAGATGTTCCAGGTTTCAAGAGCCAGTGTTATGTAAGTCACCCAGTACAGAAACCCCTGCAATATTCTGTAATATCCATGACAGCTTTTCCTTGATAATTTCCAGCCCATTACTTCACTAGACAACCCGATCCACAATTGAAAAGTTTGAATTATAATTCTCTAAACATGTCTTAAATCTGCCTCTCTAAATCTTTCCTATCCACCTGCTATATAGGTCAACCCAAATGAGTCTGTCCCCTTTCCCACATGACATTCCTTCAAACATGAAATCACATGCATTCTTCCTTTTTCTCTTTCCAGATCAAGTTTTCTCATTAGTCATTAGCTGTTTCTTTTGTGCAGTTTCCAAGACCCTATCACTATCATTCTATTCCTTTATATATGCTCCAACTGATCAATGTGCCTGCTTGCGTGATTAGTTGTGTCCAACTCTTTGTGACCCTATGGACTATAGCCTACCAGGTTCCTCTATTCATGGAATTTTCCAGGCAAGAATACTGGAGTGGGTTGCCATTTCCTCCTCCAGGGGATCTTCCAGATCCAGGGATCAAACCAGTGTCTCCTGCATTGGCAGGCAGATTCTTTACCACTGTGCCACCTGGGAAGCCCCCAGTGGATCAACATCCCTCTTAAAATGTAAATTCCAGAGGGAAACCGAACATTTAACAAGTGGCTTGACTGTTTCATGGTACACAATGCTGTCGTTTTCCTTATTTTGGTCCCGTGCCCAGAATAAGACAGTTAGGGTTTTGACAGCTTTGTCACAGTTGACTCATATTTAGAACATACGGAGTAAGACTCACTTTAGTGATGTCCTAAATCCTCTGCCAACTTTTACAGAAGTGTACACAATGACCAGGGATAATTCAGTTAACTTGGGGTTTTCTAGACTTTTAAGGATTTCAGTATAGTTACCAATAAAGGCAAGAATTCCTTCTTACTTGATGTACTTTCTAGGTGGGTTTAACATTTAATCATCTATTCTGGTTCTTTGACTTCGATGGCTCTTTATCAGCAAATCTTGTTATAATATTCTGGGCCTCAAAAAGAGGTTTCCAGGAACAAAGAGCAGGGAACCTGAAAGGCAGCTTGTCAAACCTCGCGTTTCTTTCTAGGTACAAACTCAAATGCTAACCCACAAGTCTCCCTGGTCAGTTGCTAATTCGCCTGCTTATCTTTTTTTTCCATCTAAACAATAGCCACACTTTAATAGAGGGTTAAATACAATGCTGCAAACAGCAGAACTGTGATTCCAGATGGCCGAAAACATTTTCTGCCAAGACCTTGGGAATTGTTTCTTCTCTCGTTCTCACAAATGCTGACTTTCTGACCTCCAAGTCACGCCTTAAGATTTGTGTTTTTCAATATTCATCCCAAAGTACGAGGTGATCTAATCTACCTAGGTCCTTCCTGGCTTGTTTTAAACTTGCTACTGGCAAGTAGAATGGAGCAGTGTGAAATTAAGACAGAAATATTCCTGATTTAGGAATTTACCGTGATTATCACACTTTATGATCTAAGGCATTTCTAATCCTGATTTATTTATTTATTTTTTGGCACATCTTGAGTATGCTACTGTCTATGCACAGAGGCTGCAATCAATAAGCAAGTGTCCAGTGAATGAAGTAACTAGCATTACAGGCTTTCCTGTAGGTTTCCCATATACAGCTAGATACATCTATTCAACATCTGTCACTGACCAAATGGACTATTACTCTGCTTAGCTTAACAAATTCCTGGTGGGGCCAGGCAGAGAACCATTATGACAAAGCTATTATCTCTTTTTTCTCTCTGAAGACTGCTTTCCCTGGTTCTGAACCCCCGTCTTCCCTTCCCAAGACTCAATATCTTCAGTCATCCGTTTAGTTGTCCACAGCCCTTGCTGAAAGACTGCACTCAGATTTGCACTCTGGAGCATTACCTATCAGTTCAGTTCAGTCGCTCAGTCGTGTCCGACTCTTTGCGACCCCATGAATCGCAGCACTCCAGGCCTCCCTGTCCATCACCAACTCCTGGAGTTCACTCAGACTCAACGTCCATCGAGTCCGTGATGCCATCCAGCCATCTCATCCTCTGTTGTCCCCTTCTCCTCCTGCCCGCAGTCCCTCCCAGCATCAGAGTCTTTTCCAATGAGTCGACTCTTCGCATGAGGTGGCCAAAGTACTGGAGTTTTAACTTTAGCATCATTCCTTCCAAAGAAATCCCAGGGCTGATCTCCTTCAGAATGGACTGGCTGGATCTCCTTGCAGTCCAAGGGCCTCTCAAGAGTCTTCTCCAACACCACAGTTCAAAAGCATCAATTCTTCAGCACTCAGCCTTCTTCACAGTCCAGCTCTCACATCCATACATGACCACAGGAAAAACCATAGCCTTGACTAGACAGACCTTAATTGGCAAAGTAATGTCTCTGCTTTTGAATATGCTATTTAGGTTGGTCATAACCTTTCTTCCAAGGAGTAAGCATCTTTTAATTTCATGGCTGCAATCACCATCTGCCGTGATTCTGTTTCCACTGTTTCCCCATCTATTTCCCATGAAGTGATGGGACTGGATGCCATGATCTTCGTTTTCTGAATGTTGAGCTTTAAGCCAACTTTTTCACTCTCCACTTTCACTTTCATCAAGAGGCTTTTGAGTTCCTCTTCACGTTCTGCCATAAGGGTGGTGTCATCTGCATTACCTATAGTTCCCTCCAAAAAACAAACACCCAAACCCAGATCTGTCCTCTGCCCCTTATTCTCAAAGCCCCAAAATATGTCTAGAAAATTAACCCAAGAAATCTAGTGTGTAAAGATAGGAATAATATTGAGAGATTTTTAGTCTAGTGGTTAAGCTTAGTAGCTTTCAGAGACAAACTGCCTGGTTTGGAGGCCAGCTCTACCAACTAATGGTGAAACCAGGGGCAAGTTATTTAACTTTTCTGTGCCTTAATTTTTTTTACTTGTACACTAGGGCTAACAGAATCTACTTCATAGGGTTGTAAGTAGTATTAAGTCTATGCAAAAATTTTAAATATCTGGCACATAATACATACTCAGTAAACACTATCTATTACTCCTTCCAGTCAGTTTCAGTTCCATACTTGAGAGGTTTTTGTTCAGAGGTGTAACAGTAACCACTGCTTTGGGGGAATTTTAGAATCCAGAAAAACATTCTGGTACCCTTCAAACTGGGGCTTCCCAGGTGGTGCCAGTGGTAAAGAACCCGCCTGCTAATATAGGAGATGCACGAGATGCAAGTTCCATTCCCTGGAGAAGGGCTTGGCAACCCACTTCAGTATTCTTGCCTGGAGAATCCCATGGACAGAGGAATCTGGCAGGCTACAGTCCATAGGGTCACAAAGAGTTGGACATGACTGAAGCAATTTACACACATACACTTCAAACCACGTTACTTAGGTACTCAGCTATCACTTGGGAATAAAGACAACCCTGCTGCTGCTAAGTCACTTCAGTCGTGTCCAACTCTGTGCGAACCCATAGACGGCAGCCCACCAGGCTCCACCATCCCTGGGATTCTCCAGGCAACAACACTGGAGTGGGTTGCCATTGCCTTCTCCAATGCATGAAAGGGAAAAGTGAAAGTGAAGTCGCTCAGTCGTGTCCGACTCTTATCGACCCCATGGACTGCAGCCTACCAGGCTCCTCTGCCCATGAGATGACCCCAAATACCATGATTTCCATGTATATAAGCACAGGCACTAAAGCAGTGGGATCCAAAGTGTTGCCTAGATTCTGATGGTATCTGAAGACTTTCTGAGGATATGCAGATGTACATGGTTTCAAGGCATTAATTTATTCTCAGCTTCCATAAAATGCTTATGAAAAAGCATAGTTTTTTCTTTCCCATCTACCTCTTCATAATAACTTTGTCCACTTTGCAAAAGAAAGAACCACCCATTATCCAGCCAAAAGTTGCTTTGGCTCACTGCTCCAGAGTATAAAAGACTACTGGGTGACAAAGAAAGAGACATTTGAAAATAGTGATGCTGTGTTGAGAAAACAAATGACTCTGTTTATGACAGATCTGTTGCAAGTTGGATGGTTTTCAGCTTTTTGAGGTTTTCAAAATTGGAGGAAGACTTAACCAATCTGTCAGCTGATAGATCACTAGTTTATTTTAGTATATGTGCTGCTGAAGAGAGCATGATAAATTGTTTCTTATTTAATGTCCTGATATAAACATTGGCATTTAACACAAAAGGAGGATTATTAATTTAATGACATTTCTACATAATCATGTGAACAAGATTTCCCAGTGCTTATACATTTACAAACAAAAAATAAGAGTAAATTGATTAACTTTGTCTCATTCTAGTACTGAGAAATCTATGAACAGAATATCTGAAACAAATGGATAAAAAAACTCCCATTTACTTTTTTTTTTTTTTAAGTGCATGCTAAGTCTCTTCAGTTATGTCTGACTATTTGCAACTCTATGGACTGTAGCCTGACAGGTTTCTCTGTCCATGAAATCCTCCAGGTAAGACTACTGAAGTGGGTTGCCATTTCCTTCTCCAGGGGATCTTCCCAGCCCAGAGATCAAACACACATCTCTATGTCTCTTGCATTGGCAGATGGGTTCTTTACCACTAAAGTCACATGGGAAGCCCTTTTTAAAAGTAAAAATGTTCAAAATTTTGTCCAACTACATTGCATCCCACATGTTGTATATTCATGTTCTAACCATTCTGTACTAATAAACTGTATGGTAATTACAGGAAAGTTTTTCAGTAGTGAAATTTCTGTTTATATACAGCTATTTGCTAAAGAAAATGATAGGGTAATCAATGAGAGACCTTCAAAGCTAAAATAGGTTACATGAGGATAAAACAGTGAGAAAGGAAGTATTAATTCAAAGATTACAAAACTTTCATGTATTATAGAACATGATCATCTATTTCAATGTGGGTGACAGTATCAAACCACTATGATATTTAGATTTCACTGAATATACTTAAAACAATGATTTCACAGTTTAATTATAAGTAATGCTTCCCAGGTTGCACAGCGGTAAAGAATCCAGGAGGATCTGACAATGCAGGAGGCACAAGAGACACACGTTTGATCTCAGGGTTGGAAAGATCCCCTGGAGAAGGAAATGGCAACCTGATCCAGCATTCTTGCCTGAGAAATTCCATGGACAGAGGAGCCTGGTGGGCTATAGTCCACGGTGTCACAAAGAGTAGGACATGGCTGAGTAACTGAGCACTTCACACCAATATTTATAGGACACTGGAAATTTCATACTTAGCCCTTATTTAAATTTAAATGAAGAATTTTATCCTGGTAATTTAAGAGTGTGAGAGGTAACTATATGGCTCTAGATCACTTTACAAAGGCCTTTTAGAGATTATGTAAGCAAAGTCTTTGAAAACATCACACTTAAGCCTCCTATCTTTTTGTACATTAGGACCAGCATTTGTCATGCTGAGGCCTAACTAGTGGTCAGAATTTAGGGTTGCCAGATTTCCTAGGAAAAAACTCCATCTGGGGGTGTGTGTGTGTGGGTGTGTGTGTGTGTGTGTGTGTGTATGTGTGTGTGTGTGTACCTCTTAAAGAATGTTAAATAATAAACATCTTCTCGATGTCTTTGTCTCTGCCCTGCTTACTGGAGGCTGACTTCATTGCCCTAATATTTACGTATAGTTTAACACAGCAAATCTGGAACAAAGACTTGGTTTCAAGTCCATTCTTCTTAAACTCTTGGGGTTTCCACTGACCCTTGAGTTAAATCACAGTTCTACTGCATATTGACTGCTTCTTTGAATGAGTTACTTAATCTCACTAAATCCAGCTGCTTTGTGCGTAAAGCTGATGTTATAGTGCTTAGCCCATGGGATCACAGTGAGGATTAAATAAGATCATAGAGGCACAGCATTGAATACTGCCTGGAAAAGAGCAAGCACTATTATTGTTATTTTTATAATTTTACCACCTAAAACTTTTAAAGGGCTTTATAGCCACTTCACTGTTTCATTTTTATTCATACTTCTAATCGATTCCTATGGAGTTTATCATTTATATAACAACTTCTATCTCCCTAATAAAGGGTAGGTAATTGCATGAATGGATAGGCAGATAGCATATACCTGTCTATCACATTCAAGTTATGGGATTCAAGATCAGTAGCCATAGGACAAATTTTATAGCCCAATCTATACAATCATGGTAGACACAGCTAAAATCTTTCAGATGATCTGATCTTCTTCATTGGAAACAATCACCCTGAGATCATAGAAATGTCTAGTTGGTACCTCAGGAAAATTAACAGCTTTGAGCATGTTTTGCAAGTTTTATTTTACCATGTTTGCATAAGCCTGGCTATTGTGTCTTTCCTGGAGTAATGAGTTAAAAAGACAACATTGTTAAATTAATGTTGATAGAAAAGAAGAATTTGAATAGAATTTTTCAAATCGTATTTGTCTGGATGCAGGCTCTAGAAAGAGTCTTCAGATATCTTCACTAAGTGCTCAGGTGTCATGGGTATGGGTTTATCATCCTGCAAATAGTTTTGCTTAGTTTTTAAAAATCATAATAACATAACACACACAATGGACTTTAGGTGGTGCCATTCATTAATCCAGTTTAGAGAAAAGGTCACAAATGATTCTTTTGCAGGCAAAAAATTAAGTTCTAATGCTAGTCTCACAAAGGATGTAGTCAAAACACTTCGCACTGGAAATTATTCATCCCTTTCAATACTTCATTCTTCCCTTATTCTTCTAGACATCCACATTAGAAACAGGTAAGTCATCCTTGACTATTCCTTCCTCCATCCAACTGTTCCTTAGGACCTAATGATTCATCCTTCTAAACATGTTACCTGGAGAAGGAAATAGCAGTGCATTCCAGTATTCTTGCCTGGAGAATTCCAAGGACAGAGGAGTCTGGCAAGGCTATAGTCTATGGGGTCTCAAAGAGTCAGACACAACTGAATCACTATCAGTCAAACATTTTAAGTTTAGGTCCTCATCTCTCTCACTTGACTTCCTAAATAGTCTTCGTGCAAATGAAAACTACCTAACATGTAAACTTTAATGCTTAAAAAAGTCAAAATCTTGCAGGATAAAGTCTAAACCCTTTAGTATTATGTTTAATATGCTCCAAGACTGGCACCTGTCTGCTTTCCTAGTCCCTTCCTCGTCTCTCTCGCCTCAAGTCAATACTCCATCTACGTTGACCTGCTTACGTTCTCCAAATTTAAATACCCTCCCCTCAATGCACCTTCCCAACTTCTTCAGATAGAGAAAATCAGTCCCAATCTGTCCAACCACTGCACCACATTTATATATTATTAAATTCTATGCAAGTATTTGTTTCTTTTTTATTGTCTTCTCTCCTAGATTCAGAGCCATCTGCAAATACATACCATGTGCTAAAACCTTTGACTTTACCCTCAGTGCCAAGTATAATGGGAGACTTAATAGATAGTTGAAGAATTAATGAATAAACAAATGCATCTTTTCTATACCTAAATTTTGTCACAAAATATTAAGGCATTTTTCTTTAGTTTCTAGTAAAAGCTCTTTGGGAAAATCCAATATACTTCAGTTATGCCAAGCCCAAAATTAATTTTGGTTGTGGCAGTAGTGGATCAAAATTTTAGGGGAACAGTAGGCCTCTGAGTATAGGATAAGGAGATGGCTACAAAAATAAACATGACAAAATCTCAAGGAGGAAATGAAACTTGGGCCATCAGAGTAAGGTCTGTTTAAATAGTTAACCCCATTTCCATTGAGGATTTTCTCCTACGATTCTTCTTGGCTAAAATCTTTAGGTTTTGATGTCTTAGTCTCAATATGAAGATCATTTCCTCTTAAGATAGCAGAGCATCAATCAATCTACCACAGTGTGAATTAATCAAAAAATGATCCAGGACACAGGTGGAATGGTTGATCTTAAATAGGGGGACAGAAAATGCATTCATCTTAATAGGAAGGGAGGCAAGACTCTATGGATCAAAAGGCACAGAGAGGAGAGAGATTTGGTTGGGAAGAGATGAGGAACTTTTTATCTGATTACTCTTTATTTCTGCAGTGAAATATCAGGCACAGTAAACAGTCAAGAGGGAGCAAGAATAGACCTGTTATAGATTTGAAGAGAGAGGCAAAGGTAAGAACTAAAGATCCCAGAAAGCAGGAGCAGACTTGCTAGTAAGTGTAGTGCGCTCCTGTCATTTAATACTCTTGAATTTCAAACGTATCAGTCTGCCTAGTTATATAGTCTTTCCAACCATATTCACCTCCTCAGGTGCAAACAAAAATGGGTGGAGAATTGGATTTAACCTGGTAAACATAACCAGAACCTAAAGGGGCAAGGGATTAAAAGTATATCCCAGAGGTAATTATGAGAATAAACCAATGAACTCATTTGGGTAAGGAGGGAAGACAGGCTATGGAGGAGATAATAGGCAGTGAGAAGTGGAGAGCGTGACTGGGAGAAGGATCCCTGGGGAGTAGAGGAGGGCTACTAGGGAACTGAACTGGAGACATAAGAGTGGTGATCAGACAGTTTGATTGAGATTCAGTGCTTGCAAAATACTGGGTTGGAAAAATTCGAACGAACTTTTTGGCCATCCCAATACATGGTCCAGGGTATAAGTGTAGGAAGTGTTAAAAAAAATTCAACTGAGTAGACTTTAAAGATCTTATTGGCTTTACTCAGTGATTCATGAGTCAGACAGCATCCAATCTAGAAGACAGAAAGGAGCTCCAAGGAGCTGAATAAAATGAAAGACTGTTGTAGTCAGAAGTGAGCAAGATCAAGAGAGTCATACCAGTGATTGGTTGTGGTGTGATCACTTCCCCTAATGATAAGCAAGGGTCTGTCAGGCACTAGTGCTCACTAGTGCTGATCAAGTGATTCTTAACCTACTGGTTTAAGAGTCCATTTCTGGAAGAGTCAAAACTGCAAATATGTTCAGTCTCAGCTTGGTGACATGGGGCTTAAAAAAAATTCAACTGAGTAGACTTTAAAGATCTTATTGGCTTTACTCAGTGATTCATGAGTCAGACAGCATCCAATCTAGAAGACAGAAAGGAGCTCCAAGGAGCTGAATAAAATGAAAGACTGTTGTAGTCAGAAGTGAGCAAGATCAAGAGAGTCATACCAGTGACTGGTTGTGGTGTGGTCACTTCCCCTAATGATAAGCAAGGGTCTGTCAGGCACTAGTGCTCACTAGTCTGATCAAGTGATTCTTAACTTACTGGTTTAAGAGTCCATTTCTGGAAGAGTCAAAACTGCAAATATGTTCAGTCTCAGCTTGGTGACATGGGGTTTATCATAAGTGACTCCGTTTGGGCTTCCTGTCCTGATTTGGACAGGAGTAAATGACTGAGATGAGGCATGGTGGAGGTTAGGAGCACTGAAAATGAGATCAAGGTACTGAATGACCAAGTAGAAGATAGACTATTTCAATGGATGATGAGGCATCAGAATTTCTGACAGGAGTGGGGGTGGGGAAAAACAGAAGTTGAAATTTTTATTGAAAAAAGGGGGAGACCTACAGCTTAGGAGATAGATGAGGATGTGCATAGACTCTAATGGTAGGTGTTTTCAGAAAACTGTTTAAAGAGAATGGTTAACAATATTTGGAAGTACTAAGAATCAAATATTCATCTCCAGCACTATGGTAGAAAGGTTGGAAGAAAAAAAAATTGCCTTCACTTGCAAGGGATGTGGAAGAATTGATACCTCTAAAGGAGACCTAGATTTTGATTAGGACAAGCTAATGAAGGAGTAATGGAAAAAGAGGTTGTGTATATAGGAGACTTTGTTGAGGCTTGACTGTGAGAACATAGTCCAAAAGAAGGGTTTGGGGAATCTGACTGAGAGGTTTGGAGAAAGAGTTCAAGTAGGGAATATGGAGCAACGTGAGGAGAGGTGGAATAACATGAAGGCAAGCCCTAAAGACTCTTTGGTGAAGAATAACACTCAGTTCTGACCACAGTGCCTTCCTGCATTTAGTCCTCAGGCCATGTGTAGTGTCGAGGTGAAGAGAAGTATTGAGCACGGAGCTAGGAAGACTGGGGGTGTGGGAGGGGTCCTCTCGACAGAGTGGTGTAGAGCTCTTTGCGCTGCCCTTCTCTCCTGCCCTGGGATAACTGCAGAGGTTTAAAAGGAACCCTTCAGGCTTGCTTTCTCTAAGTAGATGCCAGCCAGTAATTGGATCTATTCATTTATCAGTTACTCCCAGGTGCCTACAACGTACAGGGCATGGTTTTAGATTCTAGGTAAACAAACACTGCCTCTGTCCTCCTAGACTTTACAGTTTAGTGGAAGATAGACATTTAAAGTAAACAAATCTACAAACACTGAATGCTGGAGAGGGTGTGGAGAGAAGGGAACCCTCCTACACTGTTGATGGAAATATAAATTGATACAGCCACTATGGAGAACAGTATGGAGGTTCCTTAAAAAAAAACAAAACTGAAAATAGAGCTACCATATGACGCAGCAATCCCACTCTGGGACAAATATCTTGAGAAAACCATAATTCAAAAAGAGATGTGTATCCCAATGTTCATTGTAGCACTTTATAATAACCAGGATATAGAAGTAACCTAAACGTCCATTAATGGAGGAATGGATAAAGAAGATATGGTACATATATACAATGGAATATTACTCAGGAATGAAAAGAACAAAGTAATGTCATCTGCAGCCACATGGATGAATCTAGAGTCATACTGAGTAAATAAGTCAGATAGAGAAAGACAAATATATGCCATCACTTATAGGTGGAATCTTAAAGGATGGTACAAATGAACCTGTATACAGAAGAAAAATAGAGTTACAGATATACAAATCAGACTTATGGTTACCAAGGGAGAAGGGAGGATGCTGTGTATACATTACTGTATATAAAATAGATAACCTAACAAGGACCTGCTGTATAGCACAGAGAATTCTACTCAGTACTCTGTAGTTAGTTAAATGGGAATAGAACCTAAAAAAGAGTGGATATACATATATGCATAGGTGGTTCGCTTTGGTGTGCAGCAGAGACTAACATATGAATCAACTATACCCCAATAAAATTAATTTAAAAATAAATAAAATAAACCCAAAATGGCCAGTTATTTGTTCCAATGACTATAAGCCAAAGAACAAGATGCAACAAGATCATAGAATACTTTATAGCATTGGATTTTTCTATATTCTTTTGAGTTTACCAAGTTGTCTTATCCTAAAAAAGAACTCGGAAGTAAAACTGGAGATGTATGGTTTGATTATTTTCTGAGTTAACTAAGGAGACTGTGAAGTAATGGGACTGATCCCCAATGAGACTAAGATTACTTATTATCTCATAATCTCTCTATATGTCATTTTTTCGCTTATATGTTATCCTTCTCTTGAATTCACTTTTAACTGTAATTTACTAAGCACTGTCACTTAAACATGAGAAAATGTTAAATGGAAGTTACTTTGGAAGAGAGATATCAGGCATGAAAGGTAAGAATAAATAGGAAAGACCCAAGATCTATTACATTTTTCTGGGTGGAGGCGGTGCTTTCTGCCAGAATATGCCTTGAGCCTACTTAGTCACAACATAAAATGCAAATCAAGTATTTAGAATCACATGCTCAACTTCAGTTCTGTATTTCTCCTCTAAACTGGTTTGGGTCCCCATGACCCACTGGCAGAACATGATTAAAAGAATGTTTTACTCATCAAAGAAGAATGCAGCTCCCTGGGAAGAGCATGGCTGATGGGAGAACACTCGCCAATGAGAAAATACCAGATTCTTTACACAGTTTGGGAATTTTCAGGCAACACAGGAATGGAAGAAATTTTGCCTATCGGTCTCCATCACAGGAGTGCCTTTGACAGGAGATAGGACACTTTGTAATATCTAATTAAGGTTAGGAATGTCAAGATGAGTTTAGGATAAGGTTTAAAAATTTCCCGACCTACCTACTGACTGGAAAATAGGACAACTTTTAGTATCAAGGATGAGAAACTAAATGCATTGTTAATGCTGCTTTTCTAGATCAGCTTGGGAACTTTACTGGCAGTATTTCCTGGGAGTCTCTGTGTATGGAGGAAACAAGTGAATAAATAAATAAATGCAATGAACACCACCTCATCGCAAGACTGGAGACTCAAGTAACCATTTGGAGAAAAGGCTAAGAAACCACCCAAAAAAGTGAAAGGGGAAGGCAAATTTTGTTCACTCAGAATTCTTCAAGCTTCTCTTTAGGCCAATGCATTCATCTATTTATCCATCCATTTAGTTATTTATTTAGCAATTATTAACTGAGCAGTTACCAAGTATCTCATGGGAAATAGATGGGGAAACAGTGGAAACAGTGCCAGACTTTATTTTTTTAGGCTCCAAAATCACTGCTGATGGTGACTGCAGCCATGAAATTAGAAGACGCTTACTCCTTGGAAGAAAAGTTATGTCCAACCTAGATAGCATTTTCAAAAGCAGAGACATTACTTTGCCGACTAAGGTCCGTCTAGTCAAGGCTATGGTTTTTCCTGTGGTCATGTATGGATGTGAGAGTTGGACTGTGAAGAAGGCTGATCGCCGAAGAATTGATGCTTTTGAAGTGTGGTGTTGGAAAAGACTCTTGAGAGTCCCTTGGACTGCAAGATCAACCCTGGGATTTCTTTGGAAGGAATGATGCTGAAGCTGAAACTCCAGTACTTTGGCCACCTCATGTGAAGAGTTGACTCATTGGAAAAGACTCTGATGCTGGGAGGGATTGGGGGCAGGAGAAGAAGGGGACGACCGAGGATGAGATGGCTGGATGGCATCACTGACTCGATGGATGTGAGTCTGAGTGAACTCCGAGAGATGGTGATGAACAGGGAGGCCTGGCGTGCTGCAATTCATGGGGTCGCAAAGAGTCGGACACGACTGAGCGACTGAACTGAACTGAAGGCTCACAGGTAAATAAGACAATGTCCATGTCTTCAAGGAGCTAATTTGTAATGTAATAACAAGCCACCAGACAACTACTTGGATAATTTCCAAGTTATGTGGTTCTGTGCTGAATCACTTCCGTCGTGTCCGACTCTTTGTGACGCTGTGGATGGTAGTCCACCAGTCTCTTCTGTCCATGGGATTCTCCAGGCAAGAATGGAGTGGGTTGTTGTGCCCACTTCCAGGGGATCTTCCTGACCCAGGATCAAACCCGCATCTCTTAGGTCTCCTACATTGGCAGGCAGGTTCTTTACCACTAGCCCCACCTGAGAAGCCCCTGCTATGTAGTAGCTGTTATGATTAACACAGATACTATGGAAATACATGATGGGGGAGGCAACCTCACCCAGTGTGGGCACTGCCTTAAGGAGGTAAGATCTATGCTGAGGTGTGAAAATAAGAGGCAGGCAAAAGAGAAGGGAGAAGGAAGAAAAGTCATAGAAAAGGGGGATGTGCAACTTATTCTGGGTAAAATCTACACAAACTGACCTTGTAACTCAGCTCAGGTCCTCCAGGGTTCCGCAGGAACAAGGGACTTATTGAGACCCAAAGCATTGAAGCTGAGAGAGCTAGAGGAATGTGGGGTGATGCAAAGGTTTTCAAAGATAACCTAAGATAAATCTGAGACTTCCTAGATCTTTATCACACAGTAAGAGTGGGACAGAGGAGGCTTTTACAAAGTCATTCTGAGCAAGCAAGTATGAATTCAAAATGAACTATGAGTTGGCTAATTAACTGGGGACCTGGATCATGGTGTGAGGTTGGAAAGTCCTGGCTGAGTGTTCCAGGCCCTCCTTTTTCTTGGATTTCAGAGAATGATGATTTGTTTTATTCTGTTTGTTAGAAAAGAAAAAAAGAGAAAACAGAGAGAAAACATGACATATGATTAACAAACATTGAGAGCTAATCTGTTAGAGACTTATATATGCTTGCTCTCTGTTCTATGTCATATAACTGAAAACAATGACTAAGAGTCAAGGAGTGGTTGATTTCAAATGAGTACATGGAAAATCTTGTAATAATTAAAATTGCTTGAAAAAGAGATTGTTTGCTTCATTAGGTAATGGACACCCCCGCCCCCGCCCCACCCCTTGCTCACCACCATTACTAGAGGCATGGAAGCAGAGCTGGGCTAGATACACAGGCAGGTTTTCTACATTGGCCAGGGTAGGGGGTGTTGCTTTAGTACAGATGCTGAACTCAGAGTAGCACTTGACAATATGGATCTACTAAGTTAGGATCTAGGGTAGGAGAAGGGAGTCTGTAAACTTGGATTCTTCACAAGCAGCCCAAGTGATCTGATATGTAGCTCTCCAGGCACCAGAAGTCAACCTGGCAGAGGTGAACCACTGGTCTAAATGAGCCTGTTCTCTGTCCGTGTAGTGAATGTTTATAATTTCTTGCCCTCTCCCACAAAAACTTTCTTCTCCTATGTGCTTAGGGCCAATAACAGACATTCATTACTTTATCAGCCTGGAGTAAAATTCTGGTTGGGAAACACTTGAGTTTTAAGGCCTTTATTCTGCTAAATTTTTACAATTTAAGATCATTTTATTAGCTCTAGCATTGAGGAAGAAAAAAATGCAGACTTGGACTGAATACACTTAGATTGGCTGGGGAGTATTTCCCTGACCTTGACAATGTTGAACTCTGAAATAGATCACGAGATATCACATCCTCAGTGTTTGGGCAAACAGGATACATGTGGGGAAGGGTTTAGGAAGGCCGTTGTGAAATACAGGAATGTTTGGAAAAAAAAAAAAACAACCTGGAAGTTATTTTAATTCCTATGATTCTATTTTTTAACTGACTAATGTTCAAAAAGCAATATTTAGAGTCAAGCCTGATTCTCACTTCCTTGATGGAGTTACAGAAATAAATGCTTCCCATAAATAGAATAACTTTATTTTGTGGGGGGCTCCAAAATCACTGCAGATGGTGATTGTAGCCATGAAATTAAAAGATGCTTACTCCTTGGAAGGAAAGTTATGACCAACCTACACAGCATATTAAAAAGCAGGGACATTACTTTGTCAACAAAGATCCGTCTAGTCAAGGCTATTGTTTATCCAGTAGTCATGCGTGGATGTGAGAGTTGGACTATAAAGAAAGTGAAGTCGCTCAGTCGTGTCCGACTCTTTATGACCCCATGGACTGTAGCCTACAACACTCCTTCGTCCATGGGATTTTCCAGGCAAGAGTACTGGAGTGGGTTGCCATTTCCTTCTGCAGAGGATCTTCCCAACCCAGGGATTGAACCTGGGTCTCCTGCATTATAGGCAGATGCTTTACCATCTGAGCCACCAGGGAAGTCACTATAAGGAAAGCTGAGCACCAAAGAATTGATGCTTTTGAACTGTGGTGTTGGAGAAGCCTCTTGAGAGTCTCTTGGACTACAAGGAGATCCAACCCGTCCATCCTAAAGGAGATCAGTCCTGGGTGTTCATTGGAAGGACTGAGGCTGAAGCTGAAACTCCAATACTTTGATCACCTTATGTGAAGAGCTGACTCATTTGAAAAGACCCTGATGCTGGGAAAGATTGAGGGCAGGAGGAGAAGGGGATGACAGAGGATGAGATGGTTGGATTGCATCACTGACTTAGTGGACATGAATTGGGGTAAATTCTGGGAGTTGGTGATAGACAGGGAGGCCTGGCATGCTGTGGTTCACGGGGTTGTAAAACGTTGGACACGGCTGAGCAACTGAACTATACTGAACTGAAAGGGAATAAACATAATGTCTGGGAGAACAGTCAAGTTTGCTCTCAGAGGTCCCCAGCTTCACTTCTTAATAGCTCAGTTTTCCTTTTGCAGTAATAAACTACTTCTTATCACGGATTTGACTGAGAACCCCACTGTGACATAATGGAACACCTTTCCTATAATGAAGTCACTCTTATGGGGAAGGGGTGGGTGAGGTACTTGCTTAGGAAGCCTTGTTCCTCAGTAACCAAACTCCAGTGAGAAAGGAAATTGCTTCTCTAAAGTGGATAAAGAAGAGGCTGCTGCTGCTGCTTCTGCTGCTGCTAAGTCGCTTCAGTCGTGTCCGACTCTGTGCGACCCCACAGACGGCAGCCCATTGGGCTCCACCATCCCTGGGATTCTCCAGGCAAGAACACTGGAGTGGGTAGCCATTTCCTTCTCCAATGCATGAAAGTGAAAAGTGAAAGTGAAGTCGCTCAGTCGTGTCTGACTCAGCAATCCCATGGACTGCAGCCTACCAGGCTCCTCCGTCCATGGGAGTTTCCAGGCAAGAGTACTGGAGTGGGATGCCATTGCCTTCTCCAAAGAAGAGGCAATCTCCACTATTCAACTAAATGTACCTCCTCCAGCCTAACTCCTCACTAAGCCATTTTTTTTCCCAGCTTGTTTATCCTTTCTGCTCTGTAGTAGACAAAACATCATCTGAAGAAGTGTTTGGAGAAAAATACTCTTTTCTTCTGGTCTTGTTTGGATATAATGGGATCCAAAAAACCAACCTGGCTCTCTCTGTAATTTCTTTTATCCTAAATTATTAATTCCTGATAGGAAAATAAGTCAATTAAGTTCCCAAGAGTTCAAATGATGCATAAACTACCTCTTTTGTTTAAAATTCAAAGAACTTCACAAGAAATTTTCAAATAGGCTCTGCATCAAAGCTACAGCAACCATTAACTGATTTACATAAAAGTAGCATTGATTTGCAGAGAATGCAATGGCACCCCACTCCAGTACTCTTGCCTGGAAAATCCCATGGACAGAGGAGCCGGGTAGGCTGCAGTCCATTGGGTCGCGAAGAGTAAGACACGCCTGAGCGACTTCACTTTCACTTTTCACTTTCATGCATTGGAGAAGGAAATGGCAACCCACTCCAGTGTTCTTGCCTGGAGAATCCCAGGGACGGCGGAGCCTGGTGGGCTGCTGTCTATAGGGTCGCACAGAGTCGGACACGACTGAAGCAACTTAGCAGCAGCAGCAGCATTGATTTGTAAGAAATACATTAATCGTTTGGGAAAAAAGATCAAAGTATCAACAGAATGCTATATTCTAAATCTATATCTTTGTCCCAGTGAGTAGTCTATAGACAGAACGCTTTTATGTGATCAGGGTAATTTCTATACAAACAGTCTCTCAAAATGTTGCCTATGAAAACTTCCTAATGCTCCCAGGAAGGAAGGAGCATGAGTAGGTGCTTGTTTGAAATTCTTCCTTCCTCTGATGGCTCACAGTATTCCTTTCTCTTTGATAACTCCCACCTAAGAGGTAGAAATGCGGCTGTGACAGCAACAGTATAGTTTTAAAGTGATGAAAGACTTTATTTGCTAGAATTATGGCAGGAACTCTCCCTCTTGAAAAACTGTCTTTTGCAAGGATGGTGGGAAGTTTCACTTTTCCTGCAACAGGCTTTTCAGAAGGGGAAAGGAAGAGGCTGATGGGTCAGACTAGCAAGGAGGAACCAAGTAGAAAATAGTACTGCTCTGAAGACACCATAGAGAAGGGAATTTGGAGAGAAGGACTGATTCTTACTAACCACCATAAATGCAACTTGGGAGCTAGGAAGACATGACCCAAAAATATTGCTGGGAGTTTACTGTATTATGTCATACATAGAAGCTCTCATTGCCTTTTGTGTGCATGTGTGCTATGAAGGAAAGTTACATGGCTCAAAAGAGCCTGGAGTTAAAACTCCCCTCCAGGTCCTCCCCACCATTCTATGCAAAACAAAGAACTCTTTCAACCTAAAGAAAAAAAAATGGACATTAAGGCTGAGCCCAGCTCCCGGCTGGTCCAGCCTCCGGCCCGATCTCCAAAATTCCTTGCCCTGGCCATTTAAGAGATAACTACTCCGAACAACTTTGGAGAACAGGCCCCCTTAAAACAGTAGCTTTCCACATATAAGACTATATATACTTACTTTTTTCTTGGGCTAGTACAGTAGCTCACTAATCTGACTGCTGCCCCTTCTCGCCTCATTAAAGTTGATCTGTTCCTGTAAAGTGCTGGTCTCGTTCTTTTTCTGAACCTTGCCTTCTTTAACTCCCTTAACATACATGCTAAGTCACTTTAGTTGTGTCCAACTCTTTGCGACCCTATGGACTATAGCCTACCAGGCTCCTCCATCCCTGGGATTCTCCAGACAAGAATACTGGAGTGGATTGCCATTTGATTTTCAAGGTTTTAGAAACTGGATAATGAGTTCTTAGCGAGATCTGTAAGTGACTTGGTTTAAGGTCAGACCAGCTGATCTGTTTAATACTTACTGAATAATCATTCAAATCAATTTTGTTATTGATGTTAGATCCAGGAGGGCAAACAAACATTTGAAATATTCATGCTCAACTGTTGGGTCTTACTTATAGGGGAGGCAAATCTGGGCCAGATGTCCTGTGGAATTCTTTCTAATAGGATATTTTAAACTGACAAGCTTTTGAAACAGCACATCTTTAACTGTGACTTGGATTTTTAATCTTATTGCTGCTTTAAGAATATATCTATATCTATTCATCCATCCATACACACACACAAAGCTATTTTTGCTCATTTTGACAAAGAAAGCAAGAAGAGGGGAAAATATTCGACTCTTTGGCTAACACCCCAGACTCAGTTTTTTAAAAAGTCAAAACAGAATTAAATTAGTGGCAATCACCCACATAATTTACCTCTTTATGATTTAATCTAAAATATAATGGAAGAGAGACAAGATGTTTTAGACAAAAAGATCTATGAATATATCCACTGTATTCATAGTCAAAAAGAGAAAAAAAAATTGAATCAACTTTATGGTAATAAAATTCCAAATAAAAATTAATGAATTAGTTTCTTCTGTGAAAAATAGTTTCACAGCTCAAATCAAGACCCTCTGTCACTATAAGGTACTAAAAGTGTTCCCATTATAATCAGAAACTGAATAAAAATAACCATTTTCCACATCATTACTGGGATCACAATCCCAAGTAATTAGGCAAGAGAAAAAAATAAAAATCACAACATAGGTAAAATTACAATTTTTTTTGCAAATAAGAGACATATATATATATACACACACACATATATATATATATACATACATATATACACACACACATATATATACACCTAGAAAACATTGGGATTGATTAAAAACTATTATACTAAGAGAAATCAACATAGTGACTGGTTAAATAATTCACAACAATCAGTAGCTTCTCAACAGAGAAGTAAATGACAAAATATAATGGGGAAAAGATACCATCTATGATAAGAACAAGAGAGAGAAATACCTAGATACAAACTTAACAAAAAATATGCAGGTCCTATCTAAACAAAGCTTGCAATTCTATAAGAAAACATAGAAGTTGTCTTGAATCAATAGGATTTTATTTTCTTAACAGTAATATTCAAATGATACCAATTCTCCTTAAACTAAGATAGAAATTCAAAGCAACCCCAATAAACATCCCAGGAAGACTATCTTTAACATGGTAAACTGATTCTAAAATTTATATGATAATAAACAAACCAAAAAAGTGATACACACCAGGAAGTGATACTACACCAAGAATTCCAATCCACAAAAGTAATGAGAGATGAAAAGAAATACTACCAGGGATTAAAATGGTCATCAGTGTAATCCTAACAGACAGAAGAATGCCAATTATATAGTAGGCCCTCAGTAAATATATTGGATAAAGGCATAACAGAATGACTTTAAGCCAGAATGATGAAAGCTACAGGTGCTGGTAGAGCTAGGAAGATCTATGGACTGGCACAGAGAATCTAGAACCATACCAAATCCTCATGGGAAATCAGTACAACAGATAAAGATGGTACTTGAGTCAGTAGAGAAAGATGGATTATGCAATAAATGACGTTAGGATAAATAGTTAGCCATTTAGAGAAATGAAAATCAAGCAAAACTAGATTGCTACCTCACCCCTTATATCAAAACTCATTCCATTTGCAGAAGAAAATACAAAAGTTGATTTTATAATAGGGCAGGACTTTCTAAGCAAAATCCAATCCAGAAACCAAAAGAAAAAGACTAAAAAGTATACACTAAAATTAAGGTTTAAAAAAAATTAAATAATACCAAACACACAAACTAATCAACATGAAGTGAATAGAGTGGCATTATAAGCTTGGGAGAGAAGCTGGATTTTTATACACACACACACACATACGTATATATAAAAAACTAAGGGAGAGGCAGTGAGAAAAGCAAGAATAGCATAAACAATACCAAGAAAATAAATTGATTGAGTGTAAGATATAAGGGCAAGAGTGAGAAGAAACAAAAGGTGTGCCTCAGGAAATGAGTGGAAAGCATGAGTCATTAATTAATTCATTTTTGTTTTGGTTGAGAAACTCAGAACTCTATCTGTCCCTTCATAGCATAACAGTTTGGCAAACCCCATCTTTGGATGAATTTGACTACCATACAGCTGAAGAGGTACACACCCTGGCAAGAAGGGCTAACATGTGGCCTCCATTAGGTAAACAATTTAGTTAGACTTCATGCCAAAGTTACAAAAACCGCAAGAGGTGTCTTTGTGAGCATTCTCAGTGGCTGCAGTCTTCTCCAAGCATAACTCAGAGGCCAGACTAATGATGAGCTGAGATGACAAGTAGATACAGAAGGACTCAGCCCCAGCTACTCACAACCCTCCTGCAGGCTGAATGGCCTGCCTCTCATTGTTTTTGAACCCTTGTCATCTGGTCATGGCACAAACCTTTACCCAGATGTAGGTGGAATATTCTGGAGTCGTTCTAGACCACCACCAGCAATTCTGGAATAAACATTCTCTCCCATGCTGAATGAGAACTTAGTCACCTAGGGAATATGAAAAGAGTGAGAAAAATATTCTGTCCTTTGCCCTCTAAAATAAAATTGTTGTTGTTTTTTTTCCAATTAAGGATTTGAGTAAAACAAGAACCAAGATTGATAAGAGGGAGCTTCCATGGAAGTTCAGGATGGGAGACGCTGCCATTAAAGTTTTGGCATAAAATATGTAAACTTGCTTGCAGCTCTGGCAAATGCACTCAGTTGTGGGTGTTTGAATATCTCTTTAGGCACCTGGGACCGTGCACATGGTTAGTAATTTCTTAAACTTCAAAGGGCTAGCAGAGCACAGGCTCATTTTAATCTCATATTTGTACTTTACTTGATTATGTGGCATTTTGATCTATTCTGTGTGAAAATAATCAAGTCTGGACTCCTGAGTCTTGGCCCTTCCAACACCACCACTGGATCAAGTCAGAACAAATTCATTTTAATGAGGTACAACTCCTGGCTTAAATGAACAGTTTTGCTAATCCTCCATGAGTTACAGTTAAGACCTTTGTTGTCAGTGAAAACTCATTTATTTTGGGGGGGGGGGCGGGGGGAGGAGGGAGTGGGTACCACTGTTAATAAAACCCAGTGTATTCACATTCCAATTGAGGTGATAAACCAAGAGTAGCATTCCCCTCTCCTCTGTTCTATGTTTCATACTCCTCACCACTGTCCAGGCACCACTACCATTTCCCAACTGAATATATATTTTTTATCATGAATCCATAATAAAAGACCCAGTCTTGTAGTAACCCCACCAGGTGAAAGCCACAACAGAAACTCTAAATCCTGGAGATCCACTCACCACAGCAGAGACATTTTGCTAAGTATCTACAGTGACTACAGCAAATATTAAAAAATAAAAAATAAAAACCTCAATAATATAAGATGCTTTGTTAAATTCTATGAGAACATTTTTATCCTTCAAGAATGAAAGTACAGTTTAAAAATAAGCTTATCAAGTTCAAGCAATTTACCTAGCTCCTTGTCCTTCCATCAAAAAGTATGGCCAAACTTCTAAGTTTTTCTACAGTGAAAGAAGAGAGTAAAACTGGAAGCAGTTCCTCAGCAAGCTTTCAGGCCCACATCTGAGAATCAGATGTGTGATGAATACTACACAGGGCTTTAAAAGTGATTATTAGGCCTTGCAGGTAGAAAAGGAAATGACAGTTTCTGAATGCTGATAAGAAATAAATGAACCTCAGCACCAGCAGACAGTAAGTCATCCTAAGGCAGAAGACAAAGTCCGCATTTACTTTACTCTTTTCTCATAGGTTGGCACTGGTGGTGTGGAACTCTGAGAAGATTTGCAACAACTTAGGAGTTGACATAGAAGGAACTCAACACAGGTAGTAGGCATCATGTTCGTGTATCTCAACTGAGCAGTATAGCTATGAGATGCTATGTTGTTTCTGGCTAAGGTCAGTTTTGATTTCAATCCCAAAGAAGGGCAATGCCAAAAAATGTTCAAATTACCATACAATTGCACTCATTTCACATGCTAGCAAGACAATGCTCAAAATCCTTCAAGCTAGACTTTAGCAGTATGTGAACTGAAAATTCAGGATGTACACATTGGATTTAGAAAAGGCAGAGGAACCAGAGATCAAATTGCCAACAACCACTGGATCATAGAAAAAGCAAGAGAATTCCAGATAAACATCTACTTCTGCTTCATTGTCTATGTTAAAACCTTTGACTGTGTGAAGAGCAACAAACTGGAAAATTCTTTAAGAGATGTGAATACCAGATCACCTTACCTGCCTCCTGAGAAATCTGTATGTAGGTAAAGAAGCAACAGAACCAGACATGGAACAGCAGACTGGTTCAAAATTGGGAAAGGAGTTTGTCAAGACTGTATATTGTCACTCTGCTTATTTAACTTCTGTGAAGAGTACATCATGCAAAATACCAGGCTGGATGGGCTTCAAGATTGCCGGGTGCTTCTTGATGAAGGTGAAAGAGAAGAGTGGAAAAGTTGGCTTAAAACGCAACATTCAGAAAACTTAAGATAGTGGCATAAAATCCCATCACTTCATGGCAAACAGAAGGTGAAAAAGTAGAAGCAGTGACAGATTTTGTTTTCTTGGGCTCCAAAATCACCATAGACAGTGACTGCAGGCATGAAGTTAAAAGACGCTTGCTTCTTGGAAGAAAAGCTATGATAAAACTAGACAGTATGTTAAAAAGCAAAGACATCACTTTGCTGACAAAGGTCCATATAGTCAAAGATATGATTTTTCTAGTAGTCATGTACAGATGTGAGAGTTGGACCATAAAGAAGGCTGAATGCTGAAGAAGACACTTTCAAACTGTGGTGCTGGAGAAGACTCTTGAGAATTCCTTGGACAGCAAGGAGATCAAACCAGTCAATCCTAAACAAAATCAACCCTGAACATTTATTGGAAAGACTAATGCTGAAGCTGAAGCTCCAATACTTGGCCACCTGATGTAAAGAGCCAATTCATTGGGAAATACTCTGATACTGGGAAAGATTGAGAGCAGGAGGAGAAGAGGGTGACAGAGGATGAGATGGTTGGAAGGTGTGAGTGACTCAATGGACATGAATAAACTCTTCATGTCTGACTCTTCGTGACCCCATGGACCACAGCACATCAGGCCTCCCTGTGCATCACCAACTCCCAGAGTTTTCTCAAACTCACGTCCATCGAGTCAGTGATGCCATCCAACCATCTCATCCTCTGTCGTCCCCTTCTCCTCCTTCCTTCAATCTTTCCCAGCATCATGGTCTTTTCAAATGAGTCAGCTCTTTGCATCAAGTGGCCAAGGTATTAGAGTTTCAGCTTCAACATCAGTCCTTCCAATGAACTCTCATGATTGATCTCCTTTCGAATGGACTGGTTGGATCTCCTTGCAGTCCAAGGGACTCTCAAGAGTCTTCTCCAACACCACAGTTCAAAAGCATCAATTCTCTGGCACTCACCTTTCTTTATACTCCAATTCTCACATCCATACATGACTACTGGAAAAAACATAGTTTTGACTAGACGGACTTTTGTTGGCAAAGTATTGTCTCTGCTTTTTAATATACTGTCTAGGTTGCTCATAACTTTCCTGCCAAGGAGTAAGCGTCTTTTAATTTCATGGCTGCAATCACTATCTGCAGTGATTTTGGAGCCTCCCAAAATAAAGTCAGCCAATGTTTCCTCTGTTTCCCCATCTATTTACCATGAAGTGATGGGACTAGATGCCATAATCTTATTTTTCTGAATGCTGAGTTTCAACCCAACTTTTTCACATTCCTCTTTCACTTTCATCAAGAGGCTCTTTAGTTCTTCACTTTCTGCCATAAGGGTGGTGTTATCTGCTTATCTGAGGCTATTGATATTTCTCCCAGCAATCTTGATTCCAGCTTGTGCTTCATCCAGCCCAGCATTTCTCATGATGTACTCTGCATATACATTAAATAAGCAGGGTGACAATATACAGCCTTGACGTACTCCTTTTCCTATTTGGAACCAGTCTGTTGTTCCACGTCCACTTCTAACTGTTGCTTCTTGACCTGCATACAAATTTCTCAAGAGGCAGATCAGGTGGTCTGGTATTCCCAACTCTTTCAGAATTTTCCAGTTTATTGTGATCCACATAGTCAAAGGCTTTGGCATAATCAATAAAGCAGAAATAGATGTTTTTTTTTTGGAACTCTCTTGTCTTTTTGATGATCCAGCAGATGTTTGCAATTTGATCTCTGGTTCCTCTGCGTTTCTTAAAACCATCTTGAACATCTGGAAGTTCATGGTTCACGTACTTTGAAGCCTGGCTTGGAGAATTTTGAGCATTACTTTACTAGCATGTGAGACGAGTGCAATCATGTGAGACGAGTGCAATCATGCGGTAGTTTGAGCATTCTTTGGCATTGCCTTTCTTTGGAATTGGAATGAAAACTGACCTTTTCCAGTCCTGTGGCCAGCGGCTGCTGAGTATTCCAAATTTGCTGGCATATTGAGTGCAGCACTTTCACAGCATCATCTTTTAGGATTTGAAATAGCTCAACTGGAATTCCATCAACTCTACTAGCTTTGTTCAAAGTGATGCTTCCTAAGGCCCACTGAACTTCACATTCCAGAATGTCTAGCTCTAGGTTAGTGATCATACCATTGCAATTATCTGGGTCATGAAGATCTTTTTTGTGTAGTTCTTTTGTATATTCTTGCCACCTCTTCTTAATATCTTCTGCTTCTTTAGGTCCGTACCATTTCTGACCTTTATTGAGCCCATCTTTGCATGAAATGTTCCCTTGGTATCTCTAATTTTCTTGAAGAGATCTCTAGTCTTTCCCATTCTGTTGTTTTCCTCTATTTCTTTGCATTGATCACTGAGGAAGGCTTTTCATCTCTCCTTGCTATTCTTTGAAACTCTGCATTCAGATGCTTATATCTTTCCTTTTCTCCTTTGCTTTTTGCTTCTTTTCTTTTCACAGCTATTTGTAAGGCCTCTTCAGACAGCCATTTTACTTTTTTGTATTTCTTTTCTTGGGGATGGTCTTGCTCTCTGTCTCCTGTGCTATGTCACGAACCTCTGTCCATAGTTCATCAGGCACTCTGTCTATCAGATCTTGTCCCTTAAATCTGTTTCTCACTTCCACTGTATAATCATAAGGAATTTGATTTAGGTCAGACCTGAATGGTCTAGTGGTTTTCCCTACTTTCTTCAATTTAAGTCTGAATTTGGCACTAAGGAGTTCATGATCTGAGCCACAGTCTGCTCCCGGTCTTGTTTTTGCTGACTCTATAGAGCTTCTCCATCTTTGGCTGCAAAGGATATAATCAATCTGATTTCGATGTTGGCCATCTGGTGATGTCCATGTGTAGAGTCTTTTCTTGTGTTGTTGGAAGAGGGTGTTGGCTATGAACAGTGCATTCTCTTGGCAAACTCTTGTTAGCCTTTGCCCTGCTTCATTCTGTACTCCAAGGCCAAATTTGCCTGTTACTCCAGGTGTTTCTTGACTTCCTTTTTGCATTCCAGTCCCCTATAATAAAAAGGACATCTTTTTTGGGTGTTAGTTCTAAAAGGTATTGTAGGTCTTCATAGAACCATTCAACTTCAACTTCTTTAGCATTATTGGTTGGGGCATAGACTTGGATAACTGTGATATTGAATGGTTTGCCTTGGAAACGGACAGAGATCATTCTGTCCATTTTGAGATTGCCTCCTAGTACTGCATTTTGGACTTTTTTGTTGACTATGAGGGCTACTCCATTTCTTCTAAGGCATTCTTGCCCACAGTAGTAGATATAATGGTCATCTGAGTTAAATTCTCCCATTCCAGTCCATTTTAGATCACTGATTCCTACTGTCAACATTCACTCTTGTCATCTCCTGTTTGTCCACTTCCAATTTGCCTTGGTTCATGGACCTGACATAACCTTGGACGTGGGGTATCTCCTCATGGCTGGTGCTACTGACCTCAGACGTAGAGTATCTTCTCTCTGCCACTCGCCACTCCAGCACTGTGCAGACGCTTGGTAATGTTCAGGGAAGGACAAGTAGATTTGCATGTCTTTTTTGGGGCTTCCCTGGTGGCTCAGAGGTTAAAGCGTCTGCCTCCAATGCAGGAGACCCGGGTTCGATCCCTGGGTCAGGAAGATCCCCTGGAGAAGGAAATGGCAATCCAGTATTCTTGCCTGGAGAATCCCATGGATGGAGAAGCCTAATAGGTTACAGTCCATGGGGTCGCAAAGAGTCGGACACGACTGAGCGACTTCACCTTCACCTTTCAACAGATGGTTGTTTTTGTTTAGTTGCTAACTTGTATCTGACTCTTTTGCACGCCCATGGACTGAAGCCCACCAGGCTTCTCTGTCCATGGGATTTTCCAGACAAGAATACTGGAGTGAGTTACCATTTGCTTCTCCAGGGAACCTTCCCAACCCAGGGATCAAACCTGCATTTCCTACATTGGCAGGTGGATTCTCTACCGCTGAACTACCAGGGAAGCCCTGAACAGGTGGATCCAAAATTATAGAATACACAAGTGAGCACAGAAATAGTTTGCTTTGATAGGGATGATGCTTCTGGTTGAGTCTCCATAACAGATACTGTTGGCACCCTTCCCAGATTCCTTTCAGTCTTTTCTTGTGTTTCTTTGCAGGCTTACCAGCTTGGTGTTCTCTTTCTTCTAGAGCCCATATACGAGAGTCCCTTCAGTCTTCTAGCTACTAGAGCTGTTTTTCATGCAAGGATAGAAAAGCCAAAGTCCTGGCTAACCACTGTTAGCCCATGACTGCCCAGTGCAGGAGCAAAGAAAGAACAACTCTCTTACATAACTCATACCCCAGAGTTTCCCTTGGGATAAGGCTAAGCTACTCTCTAGGGTACTTTGCCTAAAATTTTACCCTTGCTTGACTCCTTCCCCTCTCTCTATCCTATTTTCCCCAATCTCTTACTTAGAATGAAAAATCTAACCTAAGATAGCTTCTAATATGAGTAGATAAGAATCACCAGAAAAGGAGAAGTGCAGACAGTCATGCAACAGGGGCCAGTGTTAAAAATTATGTTGATACTTTGCTGTCCACCTGAAACTAACACAATATTGTTAATCAGCTAGATTTCAATTTTAAAAGAAGGCATCTAAATTTTGAAAGCAGATGTTGCTGGGAGTTCAACGTATGCAAAGCTATATTGGAGTTTAAGAGGTTAAAATAATATATAAGCTATACTAAATTTGGCTGACTAAGGTCCGTCTAGTCAAGTTTATGGTTTCTCCTGTGGTCATGTATGAATATGAGAGTTGGACTGTAAAGAAGGCTGAGCACAGAAGAATTGATACTTTTGAACTGTGGTGTTGGAGAAGACTCTTGAGAGTCCCTTGGACTTCAAGGAGATCCAACCAGTCCATTCTGAAGGAGATCAGCCCTGGGATTTCTTTGGAAGAAGTGATGCTGAAGCTGAAACTCCAGTACTTTGGCCACCTCATGCAAAGAGTTGACTCATTACAAAAGACTCTGATGCTGGGAGGGGTTGGAGGCAGGAGGAGAAGGGGACGACAGAGGATGAGATGGCTGGATGGCATCACTGACTCGATGGACATGAATCTGAGTGAACTCCGGGAGTTGGTGATGGACAGGGAGGCCTGGCGTGCTGCAATTCATGGGGTCACAAAGAGTTGGACACGACTGAGCGACTGAACTGAACTGAAGTCACTGAAACACCTGAAGTGTGCTTTTCATGGATTAGAACAAACTGATGCTTGAGTACAGAGAAATCTGGAGAAAACTGGCCATTAGAAATGCATAATTTACAATCAGGAAAGCACACATTAATTTTGGGAGAAAGTATTTCATCCCTATATTTGTTCTTACATTTTAGTCACAAATATACGTTGAGTTCTGCAATATATAAAAAGTACTCTACTAGGCAGTTGGAACTGTGTGGAATTAGCAAATCAGATAGAACTTTAGAGTTTATTGGGGAAGACATTAAAACTAATCACTTATACAAAAGAAATGGCCAAGTACTACTTGTGGTAAGAGCCTCAAGTAATCTTTGCAAAGATCTACAAGAGCATATAACAAGAATCAGGACTTAGGCTGAGGGGTCATGAATTAGCAACCTCAAGGTAGCAATATATAAGCTGAATCTTAAGTGTCAAAAAATTAATTGGGTGATGGAGGTGAAAGGTAGCATCATTCTACATCAAGGGAATAGCATAGGTAAAGCCTTCCAGGCAACAGAAAAACATGCTCCAATTTAAGAAAGATAGCTAGTTTTTTCCAAACATCAGAAAAATTTCCAAAAGGACTCAACTTTTGGTGTTCTTTAAGAATTCCAAATTCTTTGATTTAAAGCATCCCTAAAGGAATATAGCTAATATTTTATAATAACTATAAATGGAGTATAACCTTTAAAAATTGTGAATCACTATACTGTATACCTGTAACTAATACAATATTGTACAATATTGTTACACCAGCCAAACCTCAATTAAAAAAATTAATTTTTCAAAAGTCCATAAAATACAAAATAATAACCAATCAATTTTCATCCTGGGTGACTGACATTTTAGGTTTGTGCAGTTCAGCATTTAGATAAATAACCATGAAAATATCATTTAATTTCAACTCAAAGTGTTTTTGTATTAGTTAGAAACACTGTGAGTACCAATTCCATTCAAGGAAGCAGAAATCCATCTCCCTTTGTTCCACTTTCCTGAGCAAAGTATCTCAGGGATGGTCTAAAATACTAGGTTGGCCGTTCAGCTTCCAAACTCTGAGGACTCAAATAATATCACTTTGAGTGTGGAGCACAGTAAGGATGTGAAAAAAGAAAAACCTGCTTCTTGTTCATGAAGATTTTGAATGACCCTTCACTCATCATCTGCTCAGCATTTCAGAAAGAGAAGGAACAAATGTTCTTTATGGTAACAAAAAGGATATAGAGCCAGTCGTTCATTTAGATAGACTAAAATTGGAGTGGCATTTAAGAAGAACCCAATCCAGACTAACAATGCTAAATGAAGACATGCTATCGGATGGGTAAAAAGTCCTTAAGGGCAAGAATGGAATTCCCATGGGTATAAGAGTTATGACTTGACTAGTCTAAAAATTAATGGTGAATTTCCCGTCAGATTTTTCTCCATCAAAAGACTCATTGGTTGTGACTAAATTTCTTAATCCCTATTTCAGTTTTAATAAATAAATTTTCCCTTGCTGGGGATTAAATTATTCACTCTTGAAAGATTGGGAAGGAAAAGTAATGATCCTCAAGAGTTCTTATGAAAACCACAAAAAAGCATTTCAAAAGTGAACTCAAAGCACTTCATGCAGAGAAACAATATTTATGTTTAACAATGGCCACAAAAGAATGCATTTCTTTTTAATTAGAGGGTTATATACTTTGGCCGATCTTTAACTTTCACTTCTTAGGAATATATGAAAAGATTTTCAGAAGTTTAATTAAGTCAAAGTTTCACTAAAATAATTATATCAGCCCGTAAAAATATTATCTCATTATATATTTTCTGGCTCAAGCTATTTTCTAGGGCTAGCATAATGTCACAGTTGAGCCAAAGTAGTCACCCTCCCTCCAAGAGGTAACCTATGACAAATATATGTATTAAATACGTTTGTACAACATATTACTTTCATAAAAGGACAGTTTTCAATTCTATTTCAAATATTACTGCCGTTATCAGCAATTTTTAGTTTGCGTTAATTTCTAAAACTCATATACTATCATACCACTGTCAGAATACTTGAGTGTGAAATATCTTTAGACAATTTTGTCTTCAGTGAATCATACGAAATTGAAATTGTCTCATATAATTTAGGCATTTTCTAAAGTGGTTGCCATCTCAAATATAATTGATAAAAAACCAATTCAGCCCCATTATCTAATAAAAAAAAAAAAGCTTAAACAGCAGAAAATGATTTGCCATTTGCACTGGGTTCAGTCTTCTGAAAAATTAGATGAATCATACAAAATATGAAATTACAAAAATCTTTGTCGTACATACTATACTGCCACAGAATGAAAACATTGCCACATTTGGTTTTTAAAAAATTCTACAGCTGCTTTATGTAGCTTGACACAATCAAAGACACAATGACTAACATTGTCAGTGGAAGACACAAATTAATGAGTATTAGTCACTGGATCTTAAAACTGGCTAATGTACATTCTGAAACCCATTCAAAACAAGAGAGGTTTGTTTAATTTTACCACAGGAATAGTATTTAAACCTTTTGTAAGGTCAATGCTGCACCACGTTTTCATCATGACATTTAATAGAAGAGAAACTAAATGACCTGATTTTGAGCTCAGCACACTGGTGGTAGTGCATGGAATGTCCAGAAATGACTTCTTTCCTAATGTCAAACATATATTTTAAAGAAGGCATCATTTGTTTACTTTATAGTCCTATATGGCCAGTTCAAAATTTCAAAGCATTGTGAAAATACTTACTTGTATTTAAAAACTCATTTCAAATGACTTCCACATTCATGAATCTGAGGTGTGTGGTGGGGGTGGGGTGGGTATGTGTGTACTCAATTGTGTCAGACTTTTTGCAACTCCATGGACTGTAGCCTGGCAGGCTCCTCTGTCCATGGGATTTTCCAGACAAGAATACTGGAGTGGGTTGCCATTTCTTCCTTCAAGGGATCTTCCCCACCCAGGTATTGAACCTGAGTCTCCTGCCTGTGCCTCTTGCACTGGCAAGCAGATTCTTTACCACTAGAGCCACCTGGGAAGCTGTACATACCTATAACACACACACACACACACACATATACATGTACACAATTAACAGATATAACTGAGTTGATAGTTCCAGATCTAGATATGAAATCTCAATCAAAATAAAACCCTTTCATTATTTTCTTTGCCCTAATTTTATTGTCATCTAAGTTGATGCAGTAGTGTAGAATGCTGTTACCTGAGAATAGATAATTCAGAGTAAAAAAAAAAAAGAGCACTGAATTTTATTCTGATTCCATGCTTAATTCATGTATTATTAAGCATTCAGTGTTGTTGGTTTTTTTTTTTACATCAGAAGTAGACTTTTAGAAAAATTCAGCACCACCAGAGCTTTGCTTTATCTGTGAAAACTGTGTTAAAGTCAAAGAACTAGAATCACAACTGTCAACTTTCAGTCACTGACACAAATGAATCTATATATAATTAGCCTCTGCTTAAAATCTCAAGTCCTTTGGTTTATGTATTGTACCCTCTTCTCAATAATGTGGTTCAATCAGAACTTCTAACAAATAGGAAAACTAAGTTTCATCTTTTTGATTCATACACCTTACTTTCTAAGGCTTTCTTGAGCAAGGATACAATTTTAAAAGTCTCCAAACCATGGAGAAGAGAACAAATATTTTAAAGAAACAATTAAACAAATATTCTAACAGAAACAATTCAAAAGAGTTAGCTGTTGATTATCTAGTTGGTGGTGGGCAGGGTTCCCTTGCTTTTCCCCCGCTCCCTATAATAAATGACTGGGAAAATTCTGATGGAAGAGAGTACTGATAAATAGTCACAATAAGAAGCAGATATGACTTCAGAGTTTCATTGATTCATATTAAAGCATCCTCATTTTATATTTTAAAGGCCCTGAAAGAAAGTGAAAGTGAATTCACTCAGTCGTGTCTGACTCTTTGCAACTCCATGGACGGCACACTACCAGGCTCCTCCATCCATGGGATTTTCCAGGCAAGAATACTGGAGTGGGTTGCCATTGCCTTCTCCAGAAGATCTTCCCGACCCAGGGATTGAACCCGGATCTCCCACATTGTAGGCAGATGCTTTACCATCTGAGCCACCAGGGGAGTCCATCTCGTAGACACTGAAGCATCCTTAATGAACCCTACACTAACTTCAGAGATTCTGATACGCAAGTGTCATGTGCACACTAATAGCTCATTTAATTAGTGGAAGGGAATGGCTTTTTATTTAGTTATAAATTCCTTGAAGAACCCAATAACTGAGTGTTATTTGGGTCAGACAGTATAAAAATACAACTTGAGAGAAGGAAGGAGTAAGAGAGCTCTAGAGTGAAGAAAGCCAGGACTCATCAGGTCATCTACAGGTAAGTGAAAGAGTCAGGGATGCCTTGAAGAGGGTCCAAAGGGGAAGCAGAGGGCCACATCTGATTTAAAAAAAAAAATGCTTCGAAGACCAAATGGAGAGGATCTGACCTATTGACTTAACGGAATGAGGAAAGAAGAGGAGTGAAGGTGATTCCAGGCAAAAGATTTCCATGACCTCCACTTAGATAATGGAGGTAATGAGGGGATTAGTAACAGAGAAAGAGTCTAAGATGAGAAACGGGACTTTTAAGGTTTCACTGGAGTGTAAGAATGGAGGCGAGTTTGGAAGAGTTCTAGTTAGACTAGAGGTATATCTGCAGGAGTTAAGACAATGGAAAGAGATTTCCAGTATGCAGTTAGAAATGAGCTGTAGATCAAAAGAAGGGGAGACAGGCTTTAAGGCAGTGGTCCCCAACCTTTTTGGCACCAAGGACTGGTTTTGTGGAAGACAATTTTTCTATGGACTGAAGCAGGGTAGGAGATGGTTTCAGGATGATTCAAGTGCATTACATTTATTATACACTTTATTTCTATTATTAACTTAGTCCTATCTCCAATCATAAAGATCCTGGAGGCTGGGGACTGCTGCTCTAAGGCATATAGAGGAGAGCTGAAAAGAGAATGTTTGGAAACACTCCAAGAAAGAGTGGAGAGCAAGAAGAGAACAGAAGTTGGAATTCTGATAAACAACAATTTGAGAGGTGGAAAGAGGAGGTTGAGAGAGTGGATCAAGGAGACAGGAAGAGAATATAAGGAAAGAGAATTTATCTTAAAGCTGAAGGAGAACAGACTTTCAAGAAAGAAGAAGTGGTCAATATTGTTAAATACCATAACCAGATTCAAAGAATGAGGAAAGCAAAAAAAGGCATTGGATTTGGGAAAGAGGATTTTTCACTGTTGACCTTTGAGAATGTCGGATCAAAAGAGGCAAAAGTCAAATTTGAGTGAGTAAAAATGTATGAAAGGTAAAGGAGCAGAGAAGAGGCAAGTAAGGCTTATTTTAATAAACTGGGTAGGAAAGAGAATAGTAGTGAAGAGAAGGAGAAAGTTGGGTGGTACAGAGTTTTTCAGAAAGGGGAAATAACAAACATCTTTGTGGGTTGAGTATTTGGAACTTACGTAAAGAGAGGGAAATAAATGGAGATGCAAAGAATGAAGCTTACTGATAAAAGATGCAAAGAATGAAGCTTAAAAGATAAATGGAGATGCAAAGAATGAAGCTTACTGATAAAAGATGCAAAGAATGAAGCTTACTGATAAAAGAAAAACTCTAAGGATGTAGGAGGAAATGGATCAAAAATATAAGTAGAAGAATTACTTTAGTGATCAGAAGAAATTTTTATTCCATTTCAGTAAAACAAAAAGGTGGGTGAAGATCCAGGTTTAAACCAAGAACATTTTTACTTGATAGTGTTTCTTTTCTCAGTGAAATAGGAACCTGGGTCATTTGCTGAGGCTTTGTGTAGAGTGAAAACTTCCGGGTAGTCTCTAACGGGAATAGGAACAGAAGCTGCTGAGAAAGAATAAAGGAACTAAAATGATACAAATGAACTTATTTACAAAACACACTCACACCGGTGGTCAGGGGGGAGTACAGGAAATAGATTGGGATTGGGGGATTGACGTGGTACACTCTGCTATATTTAAAATAGATATCCAGCAAAAACCTACTGTATAGCACAAGAAACTCTGTTCAATATTCTATAATAACTTAAATGGAGAAAGAATTAGAAAAAGAGTAAATACATGTATAACTGAATCACTTTGCTGTACACCTGAAGTTAACACAACATTATTAATCAGCTATAGTGAGTGTTAGTTGCTCAGCTGTGTCCAACTCTTTGTGACCCTGTGGACTATAGCCTGCCAAGCTCTTCATATCCATGGAATTTTCCAGGCAAGAATGCTGGAGAGGGTAGCCATTCCCTTCTCCAGGAGATCATCTCCACCCAAGGATCAAACCCGTGTCTCCATGTCTCATGCACTGCAGGTGGATTCTTTACCACTGAGCCCCAGGAAAAGCCCAACCTTGAGTTGGGCCAATAACAAGTGGTGATAAAAGGGGGAAAACTCAGTTTCGAGTCATAATATATTACTTACATATATTACATGGTGTGTGAAATTGCTGTTGCATGAATTTTATGGTAAAAAGAATGGTACAATTAGGTGGTGTGACTTTCAGTGGAGTAAAGACTTTTGAACTAAGGGCACGGTCAAGAGGAATTTGTGAGTGAGCAAAGAAAGCAGACATACTCTCCCAGGCCCAAAAGAAGACACTATGATAGAATCTGTCCGAGATTCTAGACGCTATCATAGTGCTTCCGTCCAAGGGGGTTTCAAAGGAAGTGGTATCATTGATAAGAGAGGTGAATAAAGAATCTGGATTTTTAAAAAGCGGAAAAAGGGGAAATTTAAGTGTAGGTGTTACTGAAGAGATAAAAATATAGACTTACTGAGAGACTGGTGTTTGCACATAACATTAAAGCATAATAAAAAAAAAAAAAAAACCCTTCATACATAATTAAGTAGAAGGCTATAAGATCAGAAACACATCGTACACTTTGCTTTTTTATCATATCTTCAAAGTCTAGAACATTGTAAGTGCTTCAAAAGTATTTCATAAATGAATAAATAAAAACTGAAATATTCTGTCCATCTATAAAGGACAGGAGGTTTAGAGTCATTTGACTGCTTCTGGTTTGTATTGAGCCAACTGCACCTTCAGTGTCTGTTGTTACTTTTGGTTCAAATTTTATTCATAAAAGCCTGAGTTTAAGGGTGCAGCCTGTGACTACAGATGTAAATAAAACCAAATAGATGTAAGGGGCTTCTATGAATGGCTTAGGCCTTTTCTTGAGCCAACCACACCCAGCTTTATAAAACAGATCAAAGTTCTTTTTTTTTTTTTCCCCTAAAATTTCATGGTTTTTAAAAAAATATTTAAAAGAGGTGAATTCACTGGAGGTACTTTGGGAACTACCTTAGGAGTCACAATAAGACTAAGAAGTTGTAATTTCATGTCCCAGGCCCTACTGTCTAGTTTCAACCAGAGCACTGCTGCTTTTATCTATTTTATATTTGGGATTTTCACATTAAGGTTTACTTTTTTTAAGTTGGTGTTGTGGAAGAATGCCATTTCTCTGGAAAGAGCACAGGGCTCACCAAGGGCATGGTTCCTACAAACTCACTGATTGGGCAGGATGCCCCAGGAATAAGGGTCAAGTAGGGTCAGAATGGTTCCTATAGAGCAACCAACCCAGATTCAAATCAGATCAACACCTGATATTGGATTTCAGTGAAGCCAGGTTTCAAATTTCTCAGGAACCTGACAGAAGCAAACCTATCTGGAGAATAACACTATCCTAAACCTTAAACAGGAAATTTGTCAAAGTCTAGCAGATAATAAAAATTAATCATATGTATGGGGAGACGAGGTAACACAGGTGACAACCAACAGAAACAGAGAAATAGTCGTAAAATGCTTCTAAATATGGTTGCCAAACACAACTTTAGAATAATTCTGCTTGTTATTTTCAGGGAGATAATAGATACTATCAAAAATTTCAGCAGAGACTGGGAACTATTTTTTTTATTATTACTTGTTCTTTTAATTTTTTTTTCTCATTTTTTTTTTTTTATTTTACTTTACAATACTGTATTGGTTTTGCCGTACATTGACATGAATCCACCACAGGTGTACATGAGTTCCCAACCCTGAACCCCTCTCCCACCACCCTCCCCATATCATCTCTCTGGGTCATCCCAGTGCACCAGCCCCTAGCATCCTGTATCCTGTATCGAACCTAGACTAGTGATTCGTTTCTTACACAATAGTATACATGTTTCAATGCCATTCTCCCACATCATTAAAAAGAGCTATTTAATTTGAGAACATTGATGACAACCCCCAAGTAAATCTCCCTGATGGTATCAGAAAGCTAACAAGTAGAGAAGAATTACGAGAGTAAGAGATGCTTATACGGACATTAGATTCATAACAAGTAGGGGAAAATATTAATATATTGCTTTCAATAAATGATGTTGGAGCAATTAAACATCTATATGAAAAATGTGAAATGATCCTTATCTCACACAACATATAAAAATTAATTCCATGTATATTCAAGACTTGGGGGTGAAGAAAGAATTATTAAAGATGTTACTAAAAGCACTGATCAGAGAGAAAAAGCATAGTAGTAGAAAAAAGATGTAGAGAAGGAAAAGTTGAAGAAAAAGAGAAAAGGAAAGTTGATGGTATAAGCTTCCAGAAGGGATAGGAACAGATTACGAGGAGTTGACACTTGCAATTTTTCATACATCTTAAAAAATGACCTGATTAGTCCTAATGCTTCAGTGAAAGTGTTAGTCACTCAGTTATGTCCAATTCTTTGCAGACCCCATGGACTGTAGCTCTCCAAGCTCCTCTGCCCATAGGATTCTCCAGGCAAGAATAAGGGAGTAGGTAGCCATTCCCTTCTTCAGGGGATCTTCCCGACCAAAGGATGGGACCCAGGTCTCCTGCATTGCAGACAGATTCTTTACCATCTACGTTACCAGGGAAGCTTCAGTGTATGGAGAGATTTGTATAGTACATAGCTTTAGCTGAGTCACATGGTTTTTTCTCTCTCTTGCCACTTACCAAAAAAAAAAAAAAAAAAAAAATCTTTTGACTATGTTTGGTAATCAGTATCCTGATTCTAATCATGAATATCCTACTATGATTCTTTCTACTCTTGTATCACCTCTGTTGATAAGATGGAAAAGTATTCTATCTCTGGTTATATCCAGTTGAATCCTGAGGTAAAGAAAAGCAGTAAATACCTGCTCCTGAGAAGGTATATTTCTGAGAATGTATTAGGGATAGGTTGGTTGAGATGGAAGAGGTTGTGTGTAAATTTTCAACTTTCAGATATTTCTGCCCTAAAATTCCACCATTATCAATTCAAGCTTTTGTAATAAATTCTGATTAGTCTCTCTTCAGGTTACCCACATCAGAAAGATACTCCTATAAATTCCTATCACAGTAGTGTAAATTAACTTAGTAGAACACTCTTCTACATTATCCCTACAGAACAGGAAGACCAAGCAAATATGGGAATGTCAGGAACCTGGGAGGAGAAAATACACTGGCTGAAACTGAGAATAGAGTACAGAAAGGTGAGAGATGCCAGCTATAATGCCTTTGTCTTTTCAGCTAGATTAAAGGGATTAAATTCTTTTTTAATAAAGGAGGGTCATGTATTCTCATATGTTTGCACTCTTAAAAGTAAAAGCATGACAAATTTTTAAAAGGTAAAGCACAAAAGACTTACACATTAGACATAATAGGAGAGAGCATAGGCAAACATTCCCCGACGTAAACTGTACCAATGTTTTCTTAGGTTAGTCACCCAAAGCAATAGAAATAGAAGCAAAAATAAACAAATGAGACCTAATCAGACTTATAAGATTTTTCACAGCAAAGGAAAACAAAATGAAAAGACAGCCTACTGAAATGGAAGAAAACTTTTGCAAATGATGTGACTGACAAGGGTTTAATTTCCGAAATATACAAACAGCTCAAACAACTCAACAGCAAAAAACAGAAAACCGAATTGAAAATGGGGGGATGAACTAAATAGACATTCCTCCAATGAATACATACAGATGACCAACAGGCATATGAAAAGATGCCCAAAATTGCTAATTATTAAGGAAATGCAAATCAAAACTACAATGAGGTACCATCTCACACCACTCATTTGGCCATGAGTAAAAAGTCTATAGATAACAAATGGTAGAGAGGGTGTGGAGAAAAGGGAACCATCCTACACTATTGGTGGGAATATAAGTTGCTGTAGCCACTATGGAAAACAGTATAGCAATTCCTCAAATAACTAAAAATAGAGTTGCACATGACCCAGCAATCCCGTTACTGGGCATTTGTTCAAACAAAACCATAATTTGAAAAGATACATGCCCCCCTATATTCATAGGAACACTATTCACAATAGCCAAGACATAGAAATAACCTAAATGTCCACTGACTGACAGAGGAATGGATCAAGATGATTTGGTACATGTTTATAGTGGAATACTACTCAGCCATAAAAAGAATAAAATAATGCCATTTGCAACAACATGGGTGCAACTAGAGATTATCATACAGGGTAAAGCAAGTCAGAAAGAGAAAGCCACATATCATATGCTATCAATTCTATGTGGAGTATAAAATATGACAAAAATGAAGTTATCTGCAAAACAGAAGCAGACTCACAGACACAGAGAGCAGACTTGGGGTTGCCAAGGGGGGAGGGATGGACTGGGAATTTGGGGTTAAGAGATGCAAACCATTACATATAGAATTAACAACAAAGTCCTACTGTATAGCACAGGAACCATATTCAATACCCGGTGATAAACCATAATGGAAAAGAATATAGAAAATTAGTCAGAAAGAGAAAGCCACATATCATATGCTATCAATTCTATGTGGAGTATAAAATATGACAAAAATGAAGTTATCTGCAAAACAGAAGCAGACTCACAGACACAGAGAGCAGACTTGGGGTTGCCAAGGGGGGAGGGATGGACTGGGAATTTGGGGTTAAGAGATGCAAACCATTACATATAGAATTAACAACAAAGTCCTACTGTATAGCACAGGAACCATATTCAATACCCGGTGATAAACCATAATGGAAAAGAATACAGAAAATAATGTATATGTGTGTATAACTGAATCGTGTCGCTCTACAGCAGAAATTAACAAAACTTTATAAATCAACTATACTTCAGTTTGAAAAGTAAAGTATATATTTGCACAAAGAGAGAAAGAAATTTAAGAGATTATACTGCATATAAATTCCCTAAGATCACACAACATGATAAAACACCCACCTCATTAAGCAAAGACTTCAGAAATCCATTTTTTCTTCTTTTTTTTTGGTCTTTTTCTCCCCCATAAATCCTTTCTCTATGTACTATTCTTGTTTCATAGTTTGGAGGAGCTCTATGCATAACTACATATGTGATAAAACTCATGTGGTGCTCAGAAAATCCCCAAAGGCAAATGATTTCTGTCCTTTGCTCTCCCTGTGTCATGTTAGTCATGCCCCAGTGATCAAGGGAACTCACTCCTGCCAAGTCCAGCTTCAAGGGTGAGCAGTGGACTCGACTTCTTGAAGAGAGGAGCCACAAAGTCATACTGCAAAAAGGAGTGTATACAGGGATGAGCAGAATGTCACACCAGTTTTACAAAGGAATACATTTTATGGACATAAAGAAAGGTATGGAAGGATACTGTTAAATTTGGCAGAGGACTGGCAAAGAAGACAGTGGTCTATTCACTTGTATTTGCTTGACTACTACATCAAGCATTCATTACCCTCATAAGTTTTCTTTTAAGTAGAAAATGTAATAAATATAAAAACCATGATGTTTACATTCCTAACACCAAAAGTTTTGTTTTATGGAAATCTTAATTCGTCAGCAATCCAAAGAAGAGAAAATAAAGAAAATACTCAACAGAGTAATCTTATAAATATTATAGCACTACTGATGGAGACTGGATCAAGAAATAACTTGACCAAATGATCCACAAAATTGTTTTGCAGTTTCACAGCTCACAGATAGTTTTTCACTGGACACATCTAGGCTTCTAACAGAGTTTTATTTGCAAATGTCAAAGGCACCCTTCAGGAAATTTACATGCTTAGCCCGCTGCCTTTGCTTATAAAAATCTACTGCCTTTTCAGTTAGCACTGGCAGATGAAAGGACATTCTCTGATCTTTTTGCCAAGAACTAGTGATAAAACCTCTAATAGGCTCTAATTTAGTAATATGAAATGTACAGCCACAAGTATTTTTATGACTCAGAATTTGCCCAAGTGTCCTTTCCTAGTTTTGGTGTTATTGAGCCTGAGAGAATGAAATATAATAGTCTATAAAGATTTCTCAAGTCTCACTTTCTTTCTCTCGGCCTCAGTCTCTCACACTTTTTCAAGTTAAGTATCCTTACATCCTGAATATTTATTGGAAGGATTGTGGCTGAAGCTGAAGCTTTAATCCTTTGGTCACCTGATGCGAAGAGCCGATTCATTGGAAAAGACTTTGATGCCGGGAAAGATTGAAGGCAAAAGGAGAAGGGAGAGCCAAAGGATGAGATGGTCAGATAGCATCACTGACTCAGTGGACATGAATTTGAGCAAACTTCAGGAGATAGTGGAGGACAGAGGAGTCTGGCATGCTGTAGTCTATAGGGTGGCAAAGAGTCAGACATAACTTAGCGATTGAGCAACAACATCTCTACACTTCTGTCTCCACCATGGGAATCTGGAATATAAATAATACGATAGTATTTGACACACCCATATCTGTTCTGCAGCTTGTGCAGAGCCTATTTTGTTCACCTGAGTGCTTTATTGTGATCGACCTTACTGTTCTCCTTCAGTTTATTTATTTAGCAACTACTGCTACGTTGTGTGGGCTTTTCTGGTGTCTCAGTGGTAAAGAATTCACCTGCCAATGCAGGAAACATGTGTTTGATCCCTGGGCTGAAAGGTCCCCTGGAGAAGAAAATGACAACCTTTCCTGCCTGGGAAATCACATGGACTGAGAAGTCTTGTGGGCTACAGTCCATGGGGTTGCAAAGAGTCAGACACGACTTAGCAACTAAACAGCAACAATTATTATACGTAAGGCACTTCATCGACTTCTCAAAGCGACCCCATGACAAAGGCATTTTATTATCCCCATTTTACAGATGAACCTATTGAATTTAAAGCAGTTAAGTAAAATCCTCCCAAATCACACAACTGGCAGGTTAAGGATGTGGAATTCAAATTCAGGTCTTCCTTCCCTACTCAAAACCCTTTAGTAGTTTACTGTTACTTACATATAAAGTTTCTCCTTGATCTACTCCTGTAAGTTGGTGGAATATGAAAACTTCTGGTCTGTAACACAGAACAGACATCTGATCCTGGCTCTGCCAGTCATAGTACCACTGGGATGATGCTCCAGTCATTTTCTCTCTCTGGGTTTCACTTTCTTTGTCAGTAAATGAATGAACTAGACTAATTGATGGAAAGGAAATTAACCCTGAATATTCGCTGGAAGAACTGATGCTGAAGCCAAAACTCCAATACTTTGGCCACCTGATGCAAAGAGCTGACTCAGTGGAAAAGACCCTAATGCTGAGAAAGATTGAGGGCAGGAGGAGAAGAGGGCAACAGAGAAAGAGATGGTTGGATGGCATCACCAACTTAATGGACATGGGTTTGAGCCAACTCTGGGAGAGAGTGAAGGACAGGGAAGCCTGGCATGCTGCAGCCCATGGGATTCTGAAGAGTCAGACATGACTTAGGGACTGAACAACAAAAAAGGCACCACCAGTGGGAAGAATCCTGTTCTTTCCACTTTAACCTTTGGTTAATCTCCTATAACCAATTATATTCCAAACTACACTGAAAAAGCCTTCATTCCCTATAATACCTCACACTTTCCCAGGCTGTACCTGCCTAATCCTTCATGCCTAAATCCTCTGCATCTTCCAAATGCTTTCTTTTCCAGTTAGTTAGTTAAGTTGCTCAATCGTGTCCGACTCTTTGCGACCCCATGGACTGTAGCCCACCAGGCTCCTCTGTCCATGGGATTCTCCAGGCAAGAATACTGGAGTGGGTTGCCATTTCCTTCTCCAGGGGATCTTCCCGACCCAGGGATCGAACCCAGGTCTCCCGTATTAGAGGCAGATGCTTTAACCTCTGAGCCACCAGGGAAACAGAATTCTTTTCCAGAATGGCATATATTATCCTTTGAATTAGAAACAATATATCATTTATCTGGAGACTCCAAGTGTTTTCTTCATATCTTCCTTAAAATTTCAAATTGTATACCTTGTCCTGTCCTATACCTTGTCCTGTCCCATGTAATTATAAAGCATCATGTACAGCATAGATTCTGGAGCCATATTGCCTGCCTGTTGTCTCGACTCCCCCACTTTCTAGCTATGCAACCTAGGGCAAATTATTTCTGTGCCTCAGTTTCCTCCTCTGAGATATGGAAGAATAGTGCAGAAGATGTGTATAAGAGACAGGACTTTTTATAACATAAGGAACTGTGACAATTCTCTATAAAGAAAATTAAACTTCCAAAATGAACAAATGAATGCTTTTCTTTTTGTCAAGTATTTTTAGAAAGAGCACTATGGTTTAGAATGTTGTTTTAAGAGTGCAATAAGAAATAAAGATATTGGAAATACTTTATAGATCATTTCTATTGATTTACATGCATGTGTGCTCAGTTATGTCCAACTCATTGTAGCCCTACGAACTACAGCCTGCTAGGTCCATGGAATTTCCCAGGCAAGAATATTGGAGTGCGTTGCCATTTCCTCATCCAGTAGATCTTCCTGATCCAGGGATTGAACTGGATTTTCCTGCATTAGCAAGAGGATTCTGAGCCACCTGGGAAGCCCATTTTATTGATTTAATTTTCCAGTAATTATAGACATTATTGTACTATTCACCCTAAATACTCAATACATGATGAGTGCTGTCACCATTTGAGAACAAATGATTTTTATAATGAAGTGGTAAGCATCACTGAATGAAAAGTTACCATGATTGGAAATATCAATTTTTGACCAATATCCTAATTTTAAATGCTGGGCTGGATGAGTTACAAGCTAGAATCAAGATTGCTGGGAGGAATATGAACAACCTCAGATATGCAGATACCACTCTAATGGCAGAAAGTGAAGAAGAACTAAATAGCCTCTTGATGAGGGTGAAGGAGGAAAGTGTAAAAGCTGGCTTAAAACTGAATATTAAAAAAACTAAGATCATGGCATCTGGTTCCATTACTTCATGGCAAATAGAGAGGGGGTAAAAGTGGAAGCAGTGACGGATTTTCTCTTCTTCGCTCTAGAATCACTGTGGATGGTGACTACAGCCATGAAATTAGAAGACTCTTGCTTCTTGGAAGAAAGGCTATGGCAAACCTAGATAGTGTATTAAAAAGCAAAGACATCACTTTGCCAACCAAGTTCTGTCTAGTAAAAGCTATGGTCTTTCCAGTAGTCATGTATGGATGTGAGAGTTGAACCATAAAGAAGGCTAGGTGTCAAAGAATTGATGCTTTTGAATTGGTGTGCTGGAGAAGACTCTTGAGAGTCACTTGAACAGCAAGGAAATTAAACTAGTCAATCCTAAGGGAGATCAAACTGAATATTCATTATAAGGACTGATGCTGAAGCTGAATCTCTAATACTTTGGCCACCTGATATGAAAAGCTGACTCTTCAAAAGATTGAAGGCAAAAGAAGAGGGTGACAGAGGATGAGATGGTTGGATGGCATCACTGATTCAATGGACATGAACTTGAGTGAACCTCAGGAGATGGTGAGGGGCAGGGAGGCCAGACGTACTGGCCTGGAGTTGCAAAGAGTGGGACACAACTTAGCAACTGAACCACCGCAACAAGCTGATTTCACCTACCTTCAATTTGCCCATATTTATACCTTCATTTAAAATTTTAAACACAGGTCTTATACAAACTTCAATGTGTTAGAAAACTATTTCTCACATTATTTGTGTAGTCTAGGTATTTACTGCATGAAAAAGACTTCATTGTCACCTAGACACAGAGGCCATATTAGCAATAATCTTTATGGATAGAGGAGCCTGGTGGGCTACAGTCCATGGGGCCACAAAGAGTCAGACACAACTGAGCAGCTAACACTTTTTTTCCCCTCAAAAGTCTAGTCAGTATAACCCCTGAAACTTGAAGGTCTTGTTTCCCTGGAATGTTAAAAGGCCATTTTGGGCACCAGTTGGTTTCATTCTCCTCGGGCTCTAGACTTTTAAAAGATATTTTTGTGGGTGTCTGCTAAAGATATTCCTCCTTCTTGCACCCAACAGACTTTCCTGGATTCTGCCTTGTAGCACAAAAAAAGGATTATTTATTAGATGGATATGTGAAACTGGAGACACAGCCTTGCCCTGCTCAAGGCAGCACTCTTCTCAGTATAAGGGTAGGGATAGGCTGTAAGAGTTCTTTGCTTTTGTGGGCAAATCTCATGCACTATCAGGGAAAAGTCTCCTCCTGGCCCAGACCAGTCTCCACAGTTCCAGAAAGCTCCCTGTCATCTAGATAAGCAGGCAACTTCTCTGGGCTGCCTTCACCACCAGTACCACCACAGTAATTCTGAAAATGACAGTTACTGGTGTCTGTATATTGGGAATACCCTTGTTCCCAGAATCACAGCGCATGTTAACACCAGTGGCTTCCTCCTCCTCATTCTACTATCAAAAAGCCAAACAGAGCATCAGCCTTGGGAAAGAAAGGTCAACCCAGATGCTGGGCCATTCAGGATTTCCCAGTAGACATTATAATGAGACTTCTGAGATTATATTGTTCAGGTCTGGAATGTTAAGAAATGATGAGAGGGTAGGATAACAGGTAGCCGAGCTAGCTTGGCTGTCAGTAAACTGCCAGTTCTAACCCGAAAAATGTTCTTTTTCTTCCCTTGGACTAGGGGAAATCTATGCTTTCATTCCCATTTCTCCCTGATCTTCTCCCTGGGACCCAGTTCTATCATTTAAGATCCCATCCCATCTTGGTGTGGAATCCCCCGCCAAAGCATTCAAATAGTCATTTGCGGTAGTTTATTTGAAAGGCTGAAAGGGGAAGTGAGTCAGGGCAGCCATTGAAAAGAATGAAACAATGCCATTTGCAGCAACATGGATGAACTTAGAGAATGTCATACTGAGTAAAGTAAGTCAGAAGAGGTGAAATATCGTAAGACATCCCTTATATGTGGGATCTAAAAGGAAATGATACAAATGAACTTACTTACAAAACAGGAACAGACTCATACACTTTGAGAATGGGCTTGTGGTTGCCAGGAGTGGGGGGAAGGTGGGGGTGAAGGGAGACTTAGGGAGTTTGGGATGGACATGTACACACAGCTATATTTAAACCAGATAACCCACGAGGACCTACTGTATAGCACATTGAACTCTGCTCAATGTTCTGTGACAGCCTGGATGGGAGGGGAGTTTGGGAGAGAATGGATACATGCATATGTATGCTTGAGTTCCTTCACTGTTCACCTGAAACTATCCCAACATTGTTTGTTAATCAGCTCTGCCCCAATACAAATAAGAAGTTAAAAAAATGAAGTGAGTCAGGGAAGGGAAGGAAGCCAATGAAGGGTGTGCTATCCCAGAGAGCACTGAGATCAGTTCTGTGGGGAAACCCTGGGAGATGATATGGAACCTGTACCTCAGAGAAATCTTATCTGTGTGTCAAGGAAGAAGCTGATGAATTTCTTCAGCCAGATTCCTTCAGCCATTGCTTTAGGGCTTCTCTGGTGGGGGCCGGGGTGGGGTCTGCAGGTGCGGAGGAGGGTTATGGGCATCCTGGTACTTCTGATCTGTCACATGCTTGGGCGTAGCATGCTTCCAAGGCAACCTCCAGGCCAAGAGGTATAGATCCTAGATAGGAGCACACTGCAGGTGGGCATGGGGCTGGTCAGTGTCTGCCTTTCCCCACCTTTCCAACTGATAGAGAGAGAAAAAGAAGAGCGGGGAGGGAAGGAAAGTTTTAACAAAACAAAACAAGAAAAAAATAGAAGAAAAATAGAAAGAGGTGGAGGGTGGGGATTTTATTTATTTAGCAACTACTGCTACGTTGTGTGGGCTTTTCTGGTGTCTCAGTGGTAAAGAATTCACCTGCCAATGCAGGAAACATGTGTTTGATCCCTGGGCTGAAAGGTCCCCTGGAGAAGAAAATGACAACCTTTCCTGCCTGGGAAATCACATGGACTGAGAAGTCTTGTGGGCTACAGTCCATGGGGTTGCAAAGAGTCAGACACGACTTAGCAACTAAACAGCAACAATTATTATACGTAAGGCACTTCATCGACTTCTCAAAGCGACCCCATGACAAAGGCATTTTATTATCCCCATTTTACAGATGAACCTATTGAATTTAAAGCAGTTAAGTAAAATCCTCCCAAATCACACAACTGGCAGGTTAAGGATGTGGAATTCAAATTCAGGTCTTCCTTCCCTACTCAAAACCCTTTAGTAGTTTACTGTTACTTACATATAAAGTTTCTCCTTGATCTACTCCTGTAAGTTGGTGGAATATGAAAACTTCTGGTCTGTAACACAGAACAGACATCTGATCCTGGCTCTGCCAGTCATAGTACCACTGGGATGATGCTCCAGTCATTTTCTCTCTCTGGGTTTCACTTTCTTTGTCAGTAAATGAATGAACTAGACTAATTGATGGAAAGGAAATTAACCCTGAATATTCGCTGGAAGAACTGATGCTGAAGCCAAAACTCCAATACTTTGGCCACCTGATGCAAAGAGCTGACTCAGTGGAAAAGACCCTAATGCTGAGAAAGATTGAGGGCAGGAGGAGAAGAGGGCAACAGAGAAAGAGATGGTTGGATGGCATCACCAACTTAATGGACATGGGTTTGAGCCAACTCTGGGAGAGAGTGAAGGACAGGGAAGCCTGGCATGCTGCAGCCCATGGGATTCTGAAGAGTCAGACATGACTTAGGGACTGAACAACAAAAAAGGCACCACCAGTGGGAAGAATCCTGTTCTTTCCACTTTAACCTTTGGTTAATCTCCTATAACCAATTATATTCCAAACTACACTGAAAAAGCCTTCATTCCCTATAATACCTCACACTTTCCCAGGCTGTACCTGCCTAATCCTTCATGCCTAAATCCTCTGCATCTTCCAAATGCTTTCTTTTCCAGTTAGTTAGTTAAGTTGCTCAGTCGTGTCCGACTCTTTGCGACCCCATGGACTGTAGCCCACCAGGCTCCTCTGTCCATGGGATTCTCCAGGCAAGAATACTGGAGTGGGTTGCCATTTCCTTCTCCAGGGGATCTTCCCGACCCAGGGATCGAACCCAGGTCTCCCGTATTAGAGGCAGATGCTTTAACCTCTGAGCCACCAGGGAAACAGAATTCTTTTCCAGAATGGCATATATTATCCTTTGAATTAGAAACAATATATCATTTATCTGGAGACTCCAAGTGTTTTCTTCATATCTTCCTTAAAATTTCAAATTGTATACCTTGTCCTGTCCTATATATGAAGTCTGTTAAATTACTCATGTAATTATAAAGCATCATGTACAGCATAGATTCTGGAGCCATATTGCCTGCCTGTTGTCTCGACTCCCCCACTTTCTAGCTATGCAACCTAGGGCAAATTATTTCTGTGCCTCAGTTTCCTCCTCTGAGATATGGAAGAATAGTGCAGACTGTGAAGTTTAAATGAGTTAATAGTAATGTATTTTAAATGCTTAGGGTAACTCCTGGCACATAATAACTGCTATGTGTGCATTTGCTATTTTATTAAAAATTATTGATTTTTTTCTTTCTTAGTTTTTAGTACTTTAAGTATGCAGATTATCTTTCTCCTGATCTTGTAAATTTTCTGAATGCAGAAATGTTTTCTTTTTCTTTGTATCTTTTTAACATAGTGTCTTATATATAGCAAAGACCCAATAAATAATTGATGAATGTATCTATGTGTATGTGCCATGTATCATTATTATGTTCATATCTGTCTTTACCTTTGTTGCAACTCTTGTTGCAATAAAATTGTTATTGTTGCAATAAAATATTGTTCTAATTGCAATGAAATAAACACTGTTTTCCTTCTGCATGAGTTCTATAGCAGGAACTGTCTTATCACTTGCTTCTTTGTATTATAACAATATGCTCATATTAAAGTCCTTGAAGTTTATTTACTTTGTGGGGTTCATCATTTCCTACCAAAATGTAGAGCACATATTAGCTACTTAGCTGTGCAATTTGTGGAATGAAAAAACAAAGAAATTTTGGACAAATAATACATGCTTCATAAATCTAGACACTGGCACTTCTCTCTCTAACCCACTTCCAAGTATAAGACACTAAAATTTAAACCACATTCAACTGTATTCTCTACTCCAAACTATAGTGAAGAATAGACTTTCTTAGGTGTTCATTCAAAACAGAACTAAATCTCTATTATTCTTTTCTGCAAAACTTTCAAACGTGTACTTGACAGAATGTATTACTCTGTGGGTAGAAACTTGGAAGGTCTGAGCCACTAGACAGATCCTGAGCGATTTCTTCAAAACAGTCTAGAAAAGCAATTGATGAGTCTTCAAATCAACATGAATTAGTTTCTTTACAGATAAAATAACCTAACTTTTCTAGGTATTAGTGATACTTTCCCATCACTGAGGTATAGTTTTCAAATTTCCCTTTATTGTTTTTAGCCAATTTGATTAATTGTATCTGCAATGCTGACTAAACAGAATGTCTTGGTCAGAATGAAGGAAATGAAATGAGTTTGTCTGAGAGTCAACAAGTTTAGTTAATGTCTCATTTTCTTTTAAACCCATGACATTAAAGACACTGACAGTCCAATGTATCAGTTATCATGGGCAAAATAGTCATGATACTATTTTTTTCATAATATTATTAATAAATACAATTTTCTTGAAGATAAAATATCTTATTGATCTCTAAGTCCCGTAATCCCTAGCACAAATGTAATAGATGTTATTATCTACTCAAATCCTTTCTCCTCTTCTCCCTTGCCCACAGAAACCCAATTATATTCAGGTACTAGAACACAACCTGCTTTCAGAGACGTTAATCCTCTCTACCAGCTGGGAAAGAGGGGTAAATCTTCATTAATCTTTGTAAACCTGTGGTGGTTTTATCAGTGATGTATTAATTATGGGTGTGTGGCACAATTCTGGCTTATGAGAGCTGAGGGAAAGCTTTTTAACTTAGGGAGAGCTGTTTTTTGTCCTTAAGAAGTAATGAAAGACAGACTCAATTTCTTTTCAGTCTATGGATATTGCAACCTGCGTGTGAAACTTGGAACTGCAATTGCCATCTTATGCCTTGAAAAGAATCAACCTAAGACAATAAAGAAAACTCTGAGGATTGAAGAACTAAGTTCAGTGCAGTTCAGTTGCTCAGTCGTGTCTGACTCTTTGCGACCGCACGAATTGCAGCATGCCAGGCCTCCCTGTTCATCACCAACTCGTGGAATTCATTCAAACTCACATCCATCGAGTCGGTGACACCATCCAGCCATCTCATCCTTGGTCGTCCCCTTCTCCTCCTGCCCCCAATCCCTCCCAGCATCAGAGTCTTTTCCAATGAGTCAACTCTTCACATGAGGTGGCCAAAGTACTGGAGTTTCAGCTTTAGCATCATTCCTTCCAAAGAAATCCCAGGGTTGATCTCCTTCAGAATGGACTGGTTGGATCTCCTTGCAGTCCAAGGGACTCTCAAGAGTTGGTGTCATCTGCATATCTGAGGTTATTGATATTTCTCCCAGCAATCTTGATTCCAGCTTGTGTTTCTTCCAGTCCAGCGTTTCTCATGATGTACTCTGCATAGAAGTTAAATAAGCAGGGTGACAATATACAGCCTGGACGTACTCCTTTTCCTATTTGGAACCAGTCTGTTGTTCCATGTCCAGTTCGCACTGTTGCTTCCTGACCTGCATACAGATTTCTCAAGAGGCAGGTCAGGTTGTCTGGTATTCCCATCTCTTTCAGAATTTTTCACAGTTTATTGTGATCCACACAGTCAAAGGCTTTGGCATAGTCAATAAAGCAGAAATAGATGTTTTTCTGGAACTCTCCTGCTTTTTCCATGATCCAGCGGATGTTGGCAATTTGATCTCTGGTTCCTCTGCCTTTTCTAAAATCAGCTTGAACATCTGGAAGTTCACGGTTCACATATTGCTGAAGGCTGGCTTGGAGAAATTTGAGCATTACTTTACTAGTGTGTTAGATGAGTGCAATTGTGCGGTAGTTTGAGCATTCTTTGGCATTGCCTTTCTTTGGGATTGGAATGAAAACTGATCTTTTCCAGTCCTGTGGCCACTGCTGAGTTTTCCAAAGCATCCTAACTGGTAGAGTTGGGATATTTATATGATTTACTGCCTAAACGATTTATTATTCTTAATATTAGCATTGATAATACATAATAATAATAAAAATAATAATTTGCAACCCTTATTTTATTCTGTAAAAAAACAGTATACCAGGCACTTGTACAGAGGGTGACAGAGGATGAGATGGTTGGATGGCATCACCAACTCAATGGACATGAACTTGAGCAAACACCAGGAGATAGGGGAGAACAGGGAAGCCTGATGTGTTGCAGTCCATGGAGTTACAAAGAGTCCAACATGGCCTAGCGACCGAACAACAAGGCAATTGTATAAATTATTTTGTCTAATACCAATATTTGATTGAAATAGTTGTTATTGCTCTCAGTTTACATGTTAAAAAAGCAAAAGCAAAAAAAATAGGAGGCTTAAAATGGTTACGTAACTTGATATAATTTTCACAGCAAGTGAAAGCAGATCCCAGGCAAAAATCTCACAGGAACTAGTGGCGTAAACATAACCTCTGATCACATACTGAATGAACAATAATCTATGAAGACCCAGAAGCAACTCCTAGGAAAACCATTCACACCCTTGAATGTCTGGAAAACTGCATGCATGCAAAAGGCCATGTCCTTTTAAAAGTAATTGGACAGAAAAAAATCCAAGGTACTAGTTTATGGTTGAATGTGGCAGCAAAAATGTAAACTTGAATCTTCATAGCAGCCTCCATACCTACACATGTTCAATGGTAAAAGGAAAAAATCTAACTGGCTAAGTAGACTTAGGCACAATTTTTGACAAATAAGTGGTTTATGTTGAAGTAGGAGCAATTCTTAGGTATCCAGGCTAAAAGATTTTTTTTTTTTTAATTAAGCAGGGATATGAGGGCTCTTTGACCACTGGGAAGGGAAGTAAACTGCAAAGACTTAATTCAGCTAAGTTGTTAAACAAATGACCACAAACAAGCAATAACAAGATCAAGGCTCTGGGGATGGGGTAGAGTACAGTATTCAGAGTTGCTACATTATATTATTTCAAATGTCTAGCTTTCAATCAATAATTATAAGACATGGAAAGACACAGGGAACTGCAGTCCATACACAGGAATAAAAGCAGGCAATATAAATTGCCTTGAAGAGGCCCAGGTGGTAGACTCAGCAGATGATCACTTCAAAGCAGTCATCATAAGTACCTTCAAAATTAAAAGAAGCCACACCTAAGGATTTGAAGGAATGATAACAATGTCTCACCAAATACAGAAAAAAAAAAACAAACAACCCACAAACAATAGAAATTATAAAAGAGATCAAATGAAAGTTCTGGAGTTTAAAAGTGTGATAAAATGAAAAACTCATTCAGTTCAGTTCAGTTCAGTCACTCAGTCGTGTCCGACTCTTTGCGACCCCATGAATCGCAGCACGACAGGCCTCCCTGTTCATTACCATCTCTCGGAGTTCACTCAGACTCACGTCCATCGAGTCCGTGATGTCATCCAGCCATCTCATCCTCGGTCCCCTTCTCCTCCTGCCCCCAATCCCTCCCAGCATCAGAGTCTTTATGAGATGACCAAAGGAAGAGTTAACAAACTGAGAAGTAGACCAATAGAGATTATACATCCTGAATAACAGAGGTAAAGAAAAAAGAAAACGTGAGGTATCAGACAGATTTGGGACACCATTAAGAAAATTAACCATATGTATAATGAGAATATCAGAAAAGGAGAAAAAGGACAAAAAAAATGCTCAAAAAATAATGCCCCCCCTCATTTTTTTAATTTCTCAAATTTGAAAAAAGCAAAATGAAATATCCTACACATCCAAGATGCCCTATCAACTCCAAGTATCCTACTTTAACCTAAACACAGAGATTTACATTCAATTGCATCACAATAAAATGTTAAAATCTAGAGATAAAGAGAAAGACTGGTAAACAGTAAGAATAAAACAAGTTATTACGCAGACAGTAAAGAATATGCCTATAATGTGAGAGACCTGGGTTTAATTCTTGGGTTGAGAAGATCCCCTGGAGAAGGGAATGGCTACCCACTCCAGTATTCTGGCTTGGAGAATTCCATGGACTGTCTAGTCCATGGAGTTGCAAAGAGCTGGACATGACTGACTTTCACTTCACTTATTACCCAGAAGAGAACTATAACATAGTATAGCTGACATCTCATCAGAAACAATAGAGGACAGACAGGCAGTAGGAAAGTGAAAATGTCAGTCATGTCCTTTGCGACCCCAGGGAGTAGCCTGCCATGCTCCTCTGTCCATAGGATTTCCCAGGCAAGAATATTGGAGTGGGTTGACATTTCTTTCTCCAGGGATCTTCCCAACCCAGAAACTGAATCTTGATATTCTCAATTGCAGGCAGATTCTTTATCATCTGAGCCACCAGGGAGGCCCAGGTGTTAGGAGGACATATTCAAAATCCTGAAAGTAAAAATTCCTCAACTAAGAACTTCACATCAAGTAAAACTATCTTTCAAAAATAAAGGCAAAAACAAATACATTCCTAGATTAAAGGGAAAAATAAGATAATTTCAGCAATTTGCTAGCAAAACTGGTAAGAAATATTATAAAGAAGTTGACAGGTCATTCAGATGGCCAAAAGGCTCATGAAAAGATGCTCAACATAGTTTTTCTAATTATTAGAAAATGCAAACTAAAACTACAGTGATATCTCACACTGGTCAGAAATGCCATCATTAAAAAACCTGCAAATAATAAATGCTGGAGAGAGTGTAAACAAAAGGGAATCTTTCCACACTGTTGTTCAGTTCAGTTCAGTCGCTCAGTCGTGTGCGACTCTTTGCGACCCCTTGAATCGCAGCACGCCAGGCCTCCCTGTTCATCACCATCTCTTGGAGTTCACTCAGACTCACGTCCATCGAGTCCGTGATGCCATCCAGCCATCTCATCCTCGGTCGTCCCCTTCTCCTCCTGCCCCCAATCCCTCCCAGCATCAGAGTCTTTTCCAATGAGTCAACTCTTCTATATCTCAGTTCAGTTCAGTTCAGTTCAGTCGCTCAGTCGTGTCCGACTCTTTGTGACCCCATGAATCGCACCACACCAGGCCTCCCTGTTCATCACCATCTCCTGGAGTTCACTCAGACTCATGTCCATCGAGTCAGTGATGCCATCCAGCCATCTCATCCTCGGTCATCCCCTTCTCCTCCTGCCCCCAATCCCTCCCAGCATCAGAGTCTTTTCCAATGAGTCAACTCTTCGCATGAGGTGGCCAAAGTACTGGAGTTTCAGCTTCAGCATCATTCCTTCCAAAGAAATCCCAGGGTTGATCTCCTTCAGAATGGACTGGTTGGATCTCCTTGCAGTCCAAGGGACTCTCAAGAGTCTTCTCCAACACCACAGTTCAAAAGCATCAATTCTTCGGCATTCAGCCTTCTTCACAGTCCAACTCTCACATCCATACATGACCACAGGAAAAACCATAGCCTTGACTAGACGGACTTTAGTTAGCAAAGTAATGTCTCTGCTTTTGAATATACTATCTAGGTTGGTCATAACTTTTCTTCCAAGGAGTAAGCATCTTCTAATTTCATGGCTGCAGTCACCTTCTGCAGTGATTTTGGAGCCCAAAAAAATAAAGTCTGACACTATTTCCACTGTTTCCCCATCTACTTCCCATGAAGTGATGGGACCGGATGCCATGATCTTCGTTTTCTGAATGTTGAGCTTGAAGCCAACTTTTTCGCTCTCCTCTTTCACCTTCATCAAGAGGCTTTTTAGTTCCTCTTCACTTCCTGCCATAAGGGTGGTGTCATCTGCATATCTGAGGTTATTGATATTTCTCCCGGCAATCTTGATTCCAGCTTGTGTTTCTTCCAGTCCAGAGGGAATATAAATTGGTGCAGTCACTATGAAAAACAGTATGGAAGTTCCTTAAAAAACTAAAAATAGAGCTACAATATAATCCTACAATTCCACTCCCAGGCATATATCCAGAGAAAATTCTAACTTGAAAAGATACATGCACCAGCAATGTTCATTGCAGCACTATTTTTAGTAGCCAAGACATGAAAGCAACCTAAGTGCCCATTAACACAAGAATGGATAAAGAAGATGTAGTATACACATACAATAAGATATTACTCAGCCATTAAAAAGAATGAAATAATGCCATCTGCAGCAACATGGATGAACCTAGAAATGATCACACTAAGTGAAATAAGTCAGACGGAGAAAGATAAATCTCATCTAATATCACTTATTTGTGGAATCTAAAAAATAATGACACAAATTAACTTATATACAAAACAGAAACAGATCCACAGACATAGAAAACAAACTTACAGTTGCCAGATGGGATAGCAAGAGAGGGGAGTGGATAAGTTAGGAATTTGGGATTAGCCTATACATACTACTTTTGAACTGTGGTGTTCGAGAAGACTCTTGAGAGTCCCTTGGACTACAAGGAGATCCAACCAGTCCATCCTGAAGGAGATCAGCCCTGGGATTTCTTTGGAAGGAATGATGCTAAAGCTGAAACTCCAGTACTCTGGCCACCTCATGCAAAGAGTTGACTCATTGGAAAAGACTCTGATGCTGGGAGGGATTCCGCTGAAGAATTGATGCTTTTGAACTGTGGTGTTGTAGAAGACTCTTGAGAGTCTCTTGGACTGCAAGGAGATCCAGCCAGTCCATTCTGAAGGAGATCAGCCCTGGGTGTTCATTGGAAGGACTGATGCTGAAGCTTAAACTTTAGTACTTTGGCCACCTCATGCGAAGAGTTGACTCATTGGAAAAGACTCTGATGCTGGGAGGGATGGGGGCAGGAGGAGAAGGGGATGACAGAGGATGAGATGGCTGCATGGCATCACTGACTCGATGGACATGAGTCTGAGTGAACTCCGGGAGTTGGTGATGGACAGGGAGGCCTGGCGTGCTGCAATTCATGGAGTCGCAAAGAGTCAGACACGACTGAGATACTGAACTGAACATGCATGGATGTTATGGACTTCCCTGTTGGCTCAGACGGTAAAGTATCTGCCTACAGTGAGGGAACCCGGGTTCGATCCCTGGGTCAGGAAGATCCCCTGGAGAAGGAAATGGCAACCCACTCCAGTACTCTTGCCTTTAAAATCCAATGCATGGCAGTTCCTGGTAGGCTACAGTCCATGGGTCACAAAGAGTCAGACACAACTGAGTGACTTCATTTTCACAGATGTTTTGATAAACTGAAATTTTGCAATTTCAAAAAATAGTTGATATAGTTACCAAAACATGCCTACTGTATATTTATTGAACCGGTCTTCATATCCTAGTCCTTTGAGGACTAAAAAGAGTAATGGTATATACATACTTTTCTTTCATCTTTGAGATGTATTATTGTATTAAAGCAAATCTGACTGATTTTTTTTAAGTACATCTGTAGTTTCTAGAACATAGAAACAGAAAAATGCTGAGGACTTCGAATAGAAAGAAATTTCATACAGAGAATAGAATTTGATCTAAAAACTGCAAGACAGACAAGAACTTTCAATATACAATCAAACAGCACTAGAGACAAGTACAAGTCTCTGTTTCAGAAAACAAGCCTGGTTGCCTCTCCGAAAAAGGCTGCAAAGGGCAGAACAATAAATGAGTGGAAAGCTAATATGTAGGAGTCTGCATTAGAAACTGACAAACAGGAGGCAGGTGTGGTCACAGAGGTAAAGTGGGAAGGAAGCTGATGCTTCAGAGAGATGTGTTTAGGAAAAATGAGGGAGAGGGCACATATTTCCATCAGTCAGTTGATCCTTCCAGGTGATAATGTTTCATTGCCCGGTCTTATCTGCAAAATAGCCTCAGGGTTCTAATATAACCTTGCTTTTAAACACTTACTGGAGGTTCAGTCATCTAGCTGACTGCAGATGCTATAAAGCAGATTTTTCATTTTGCTTCCCTGCCAGGGAATGTGCAATCATTTCCATCAACCAGGGAGGAAAATTCTCTTCTTAATCTGGCACAAATTAGGAAAAAAAAAATTTACTGCTCTGATCTGGCAGTCCTGCTAACTTTAAAATCACTGTTTTTTTTTTTTTTTTCCACTTAGTTAACATATCTAAGTAGATCAGTGGAAGGTACAGGAGAATAACTTATTAATCCAGTACCTTAACATCAGTTGTTCATAAACTTTATCATGCATTGGAATGTCCTGAAGTTCTTTAAAAAATCATTTCCAACTTCCAAATTTTCTGATTCAGTAAGTTTAGGGTAGGGCCTAGCAAGTGAAATTACTAAGTGCCCAGCTAATATTTTATGTTCCTGGTGTGGAGATCACAGTTTGAGAAACCACTGAACTATATAAAAGTCAATTTTGCTACATTTAAAGATGATTAATATTGCTTCTTATTACAATATCTTTTTAAAATACTGGCTTTCACTACTTTAAGAAATTTAAAAATGATACTTAATTTTAAACATGTATTTTCACAGCCTCAAGAAATTGTGTAAAATTAGAGACATATCAACTAGATTGTTCTACAGACTTAGAGATTCTGAAGACCAATTTACACTGCACTAAAAAGAAAAAAAGTGTATAATGAAATCTTTTTGTAACAAAGGATCAGGAAACAACAGCTTAAAAAAAAGTGAGTCTATACAGGTAAAAGCAAAATACTTTTCCAAGAATGAATTTAACATAAGCAAATGTTCAGTATGGAAAACAGCAGTTATATGGATTAATACTTGAGTACTATTTCATTGTATTTGTGAAAGATAGAAGTTGGACATTTTAGTAGGATCAAAATGAAAAATTAAAGATGAGTTAAAGTTAGAATGACACTGTCATTTGAATAACAATGACATTTTGGCAAGAACAGTCTATGTGATGGATTATAATTTGTCACCTTGTATAAATTCTGTAATGGGGAATCTATGGATAATTATACAGGTATGACACTTATATTGACATGATCACTAATAACACTGCAATTGTACCCACTTATGGCCTGGAAATATTTATACTTTTGATATTACCACAGTACCAATGATATAAAATTGAAAACATTCTTTTATTCATTAATTAACTCTCTCTTCTCTCCGTTCCTCTCTCTGTGTCTCTCTCAGACATAGAAAAAATGTATGCACACACGTTGAAGAGAATATATACTGATCTTTCTGTTTTAGCTAGTAAATAAAAAAAACTGAGGTACTGAGACATCATATTTTTATAATAGAAAGCAATTAAGAGTTTTTTCTAATAGATGAGTCTTGAAGTCATAATCAAAACACTATTATAGATCTAGCCAATTCAAAATTATGCCAATCAGTTCAGTTCAGTTCAGTTCAGTCACTCAGTCTTGTCTGACTCTTTGTGATCTCATGGACTGCAGCATGCCAGGCCTCCCTGTCCATCACCAACTCCCAGAGCTTGCTCAAACTCATGTCCATTGAGTTAGTGATGCCATCCAACCATTTCATCCTCTGTCATCCCCTTCTGTTTCTGCTTTCAGTCTTTCCCAGCATCAGGGTATTTTCCAATGAGTGAGTTCTTTGCATCAGGTGGCCGAAGTATTAGAGTTTTACCTTCAACATCAGTCCTTCCAGTGATTATTCAGGACTGATTTCCTTTAGGATTGACTGGTTTGATCTCCTTGCTGCCCAAGGGACTCTCAAGAGTCTTCTCTGACATCACAGTTCAAAAGCATCAATTCTTCAGTGCTCAGCTTTGTTTATGGTCCAATCATTTAATTATTTTACAAAACTGAATTTTCTTTAAAACAAAATTTGATTACTAGAGCAAAACACAGCAATTTTCATATTTTAAAAAATTTTCTGTGTAATGTTGGCATTAAGACCATCAAAACTGTTGCTTCTCCTTTGGAAATCTCTGAAGTTTTATCAAAGAAGAAAGTATCCATTAATAATGCTCAGTTCAACAATCTTCACCAAATGCACAATCCTATTTTTAGATAGTGTCTATTGCCACGATAGCTTATACTATCTGCTGAACAAATTCTTTTAGAAAATGATTTAAATGAATGATAACAACAATAATAAAATAATTCATAAGATATAGCCAAGGAAGCAAGGAGGGCTAAATATCATCAACAGAACAAGTTAATATGCCATTGTCTCTCATGTTGCCCATTACCTCTTCCTCAACTACGTTTTGAGTTAGGTTGTATGGCTTATTTCAGTTTTACTCACTTCTATTTCAATATTCACATCTAGCGTTGTGACTTTTATCAGAAGCATTTATTGAGTACTCAGTTGTGCCTGGTATTGTTGTGTCAATTAAAATGAGTTCACATATTTGCAAATTGAGAAGTATTGCAGTGATTTCTTTTAATAATTATATTAGAAGTCTCAATTACAAAATGTTCACAAATGTATCATTCGGGGTAACTTCAATAGTTATTCAAAGGTTAATCACCAGATACCCCACTTTCTTATTTTAATTCTTTTCTTTTCTGAAATGTATGCTTCTGCTTTTCTATTTAAAACACAACAAAGTTGCCTGAATCTGTGTCTTGGAATGTTATATTTCTTAACTTCAATGGCCTTAATTATAGAATAGGAAGAATTACCTGAGAAGTGTTTGTGGAAGGTTTAAGTGGAAAAACAAACATGGAAGCACATAGCGCTGTACATAGCATATGAGGTGAAAAAATGAAAGTGTTAGTCGCTCAGTCGTGTCCAACTCTTTGTGACCCCATGGACTGCAGCTCGCCAAGCTCTTCTGTCCATGGAATTCTGCAGGCAAGAATATTGGAGTGGATAGCCATTCTTTTCTCCAGAGGATCTTCCTGGCTATAGTCCATGGGCTCACAAAGAGTAGAAGACAACTGAGCACATATGTGTGTGTGTGTGTGTGTGTGTATCAGTCAGTCAGTCACTTCAGTCATTCAGTCATGTCTGACTCTTTGTGACCTCATGGACTGCAGCACACCAGGCCTCCCTATCCATCACCAACTCCCGGAGTTTACTCAAACTCATGTCCATTGAGTTGGTGATGCCATCCAACCATCTCATCCTCTGTCATCCCCTTCTCCCCTCACCTTCAATCTTTTCCAGCATCAGGGTCTTTTCAAATGAGTCAGTTCTCAGCATCAGGGGGCCAAAGTATTGGAATTTCACCTTCAGCATCAGTCCTTCCAATGAACATTCAGGACTGGTTTCCTTTAGGATGGACTGGTTGGATCTCCTTGCAGGAGATATATATATCTCCTGCAAGGATATGTATATACATATATATCCTATTAAAAGCACATGACATAAAAGAATTGTTTGCATGATCTAAATTACTTTAATACAATACAAACTGATTAGAACTACCCAGGAATTTCTTAGCTCTCAACATCCAGTGACAGCTTAGGTTCCTCTGATTTTCTCCATTTTCTTTACTTATCTGATCCCAAATTTATACATACTCATAATCAATGATATTTCCAATGAGGAAAAGATACATTTTTATTTTTTTATTTTTATTTTTAAACTTTACTTTGTACAAAACCCAACCAAAAAACAGTAATTAATATTAAGTATAATTCTCTAAATTTTCTGTATCTGTGAATGTTTAAATATTATGAATTCATCCAGAGGAATCATGTGGTGAGAACAAATAAAGTAAACACTTTTCCAATAACCAAAAAGACAGCTCTAAAAATTGACATCACCAGATGGTAAGGATTGAAAGCAAATTGATTATATTCCTTGCAGTCAAAGATGGAGAAGCTCTATATAGTCAGCAAAAAAAAAGAAAAAAGACTTTGAGCTGACTGTAGCTCAGATCATCAGCTCTGTATAGCAAAATTCAGAGTTATATTGAAGAAAGTAGGGAAAAACACAAGACAATTCAGGTGTGACCTAAATAAAATCCCTTATGATTACACAGTAGAGGTGACAAATAAATTCAAGGGATTAGATCTGGTAGATAGAGTGACTGGAAAACAATGTCTGGTGGTTTATAGCATTGTACAAGAGGCAGTAATCAAAACCATCCCAAAGAAGAAGAAATGCAAGAAGGCAAAGTGGTTGTCTGAGGAGGCTTTACAAATAGCTGAATAAAGAAGAGAAGTAAAAGGCAAGGGAGAAAGGAGAAAATATACCCAAATGAATGCAGAGTTCCAGAGCATAGCTAAGAAAGATAAGAAGGCTTTCTTAAATGAACAATGCAAAGAAGTAGAGGAAAACAATAGAATGGGTAAGACTAGAGATCTCTTTAAGAAAATTGCAGATATTGAAGGAATATTTCATACAAAGATGGGCATGATAAATGACAGAAACAGTAAGGATTTAACAGAAGCAGAAGAGGTTAAGAAGAGGTGGCAAAAATACACAGAAGAACTATACAAAAAAAGGTCTCAATGACCTGTATAATCATGATGGTGTGGTCACTCACCTAGAGCTGGACATCCTGGAGTATAAAGTCAAGTGGGCCTTAGGAAGCATTACTATGAACAAAGCTAGTGGAGGTGATGGAATTCCAGCTGAGTTATTTCAAATCCTAAAAGATGATGTTGTTAAAGTGCTGCATTCAATATATCAGCAAATTTGAAAAACTCAGCAATGACACAGGACTAGAAAAGGTCACTTTTCATTTCAATCCTAAAGAAGGAAAATACCAAAGAATGGTCAGACTACCATATAATTGGGCTCATTTCACACACTAGCAAAGTTATGCTCAAAATTCTTCAAGCTAGGCTTCACCAGTATGAATTGAGAACTTGTAGATGTGCAGCCTGGGTTTTGAAGAGACAGAGGAACCAGAGATCAAATTGTCCACATTAGCTAGATCATAGAGAAACCAAGGGAATTCCAGAAAAAAACATATACTTCTGCCTCATTGGCTATGGTAAAGCCTTTGACTAAGTGGGTCACAACACACTGTGCTAAATTCTCAAAGAGATGGGAGTACCAGACAACCTTACCTGTCTCCTGAGAAACCTGTATGCGAGTCAAAAATCAACAATTAGAACCAGACATGGAACAACTAACTGACTGGTTCCAAATTGGAAAAGGAATATGACAAAGTATTTATTGTCACCCTATTTATTTAAGTTATATGCAGAGTGCATCATGCAAAATGCCAGACTGGAATAATAACAAGCTGTAATCAAGATAGATGGGAGAAACAACAACCATCTCAGATATGCAGATGATACTGCTCTAATGGCCAGAAGGTGAAGAGGAAGTAAAGAGCCTCATGATGTGGGTGAAAGAGGAGAGTGAAAAAGCTGGCTTGAAATTCAACATTCAAAAAATTAAGATCATGGTATCTGATCCCATCACCTCATGGCAAATAGAAGAGAAAAGTGGAAGATGTGACAGATTTTCTTTTCTTGGGTTCAAAATCATGGCAGATGGTGACAGCAGCCATGAAATTAAAAGACATTTGCACCTTGGAAGGAAAGTTATGACAAACCTACACAGTGTATTAAAAAACAGAGACATTTTTTTTGCCAACAAAGGTCTGTATAGACAAAGCTATGGCTTTTTCAGTAGTAGTATGGATGTTTGTGTTGGACTGTAAAAAAAAAAGGTTGAGCACTGAGGAATTGATGCTTTCAAATTATGGTGCTGGAGAAGACTCTTTAGAGTCCCTTGGACTGCAAGAAGATGAAACCAGTCAATCATAAAAGAAATCAGTCTTGAATATTCATTGCAAGGGCTGATGCTGAAGCTCCCATACTTTGGCCACATGGTGCCAAGAGTCGACTCACTGGAAATGACCCTAATGCTGGGAAAGAATGAAGACAAAAGGAGAAGGAAGTGGTAGAAGATAAGATGGCTAGATAGCATCACTGACTCAATGAACATGAATTTGAGCAAACTCCTGGAGATAGTGGGCTTCCCTGGTGGCTCAGAGGTTAAAGCATCTGCCTCTGATGCGGGAGACCTGGGTTTGATCCCTGGGTCGGGAAGATCCCCTGGAGAAGGAAATGGCAATCCACTCCAGTATTCTTGCCTGGAGAATCCCATGGGCGGAGAAGCCTAGGAGGTTACAGTCCACGGGGTCGCAAAGAGTCGGACACGACTGAGCGACTTCACCTCACCTCACCTCACCTCACCTGGAGATAGTGGAGGGCAGTGGAGTCTAGCATCCTGCAAACCATGAGGCTACAAAGAGTCAGACAAGACCTAGTAACTGAACAACAACAGCAATCATACTTGAATATATCACCCAAACGTTTATACTAGATTCCAATTCTATGTTTTTATGATTCATTTATTTGGCTAAAGTTCTTTAAATAGCAACATTATAACATTAGATTCCAATGAAATTGTATTCATTTTAGGACCATATATCAACCATTTCTGCATATGACCTGTACCTGTCTTCATATTCCTTTGGTTTACTCTAAGGAGCATGATTTTATCCCCTGGTCAGATATGTTTATCTAGTTTCCTCAGAGATTGTCAGTTTCCCAATCTGAATTGATCAGTATGGAAAATCACTTTTCTCACTCCTTCTATGTTGACTGTCACCTCCCAGCCATCATTCAGCTCCCATTTGGCATTTTTTCCAGTGTTAAAAAATCATATTTTTATATAATGTTGGAGATTACTTCCTACCATCAGTTACTGACAGTGCAATCCATCCTACCTTCAGTTAAAACACCTATGTTAACAGATAATGAAATGTGCCATAGTTAGCCTGTATTTTCAAGCACAATCTACATCACAGATTCTTGGGAGAATGTTTTAATAAACCAAGTAAATATCTAATTTAACATTGTCTCTGAGAAAATCTGATTTAAAAAAAAAAAAACTTTCAGAGAGTAAAGGCTACACAATATGCTATTCTAGCCTGGACATTAATGCATCAATATAATTATTGCTTGCAACGTCCTCTGAGCTATCTGGACACTTATAATATGTATTATTTTTCCCACTTACTAAGAAAGTGAGCTCTATGGTTAGCAGAATTCTATTAAAAATACTTCATAGCTTTTTAAACTTTGCCAACCCTTCCAAACATTTAAAGTAATAGAGGCCAAATTTTCAGGTCCCAGGTGATATTTATTATTTACTTTTCTAGTGAAATAAAACAACTTATAAAGATAAATCTTGTCTTTCCCTGCTTAGTCTTCTTAAATAGTATATCCCATGCCATCCAC